>JAUMHB010047094.1:7497-28784 GCA_032359685.1 Pittosporum tobira
GACGGAAGTAAACATGATGATCATCGCAAAATCGCCACTGATCATCCCCGGCGACCCATGGTGATGTTACTTCATGTAGATGAAGATCTGGGTATGAGGTACCATTCCTTCTTAATCCACCCATTGACCTAGTGCTGATTGGGTCACTAAAAGCCGCCCGATCCGAATATTCATACCATTTATTCGGGGTTGATGGGTTTGACTTTGACACAACATTTGCAACATTGGAATTGGAACTGGAACTAGATTGATGTTGATATTGATTATCAAAATTTGAATAATCATCGTTTCTGTTTCTACTAAAAAATCCAAGAAATAAAGCAAATAAAACTAGCACAAGATTTACTGAATCCCAACTTTTCTTCACAGTATTTGGCCTAAAGATTTGAGCACTAAACGACATAGTTGTTGGAATTACAAAGGCCACAAAGAAAACTGCGGTTACCAGTAGAAGTGTGAGCAGGACACCGGAGTTGAAGAAGAGAGACGATACGCGGTGGCGGTATCGGTCAACGCGGCGGAGATTGGTGCTGTTTTGGAGCCAAAATGGTGTCAGAGATTCTCCATCTTCTTCCATTGCTTTAGCTTCTGCTTTGGGGGAAAAAGAGAGAGGGACGTGGGGCTTTTTATGACACCCTTTCTTGTACTTTTGCTTTTTATTGTAAGCTTCGAACTTAAAATGGTTTTGCTTTTGCTGTTTATGTGGCTTTGGTTACAAAATTAAGCAATTGTGGTGTGTATTTATAACAATAATTTAGATATTAGTTTCAGCTGGAAATGGAATGGTGATGGTGATAAATTATAATTATTGATTAAAAATGAGAATGTGGGGGCCACTATTTGCTCATATCAGAAAAATATAAAATGTGCATATGTATACATAACCAATATAATTTAGATAGAATAAATAAGGAATTCGATTCTTCACTTAAAGTTTTGAATTTAAATTTTAAATAAAATAAATTATGTTGAAAGAGTTCTCTCACACAATATGTAAATTTGACATGACTTGAATTGAATTAATCGAGATAAATAAAAATTTTAAATACATGTGAGAAATCGAAAAAAAAAAAAAAAGAGAAAAAAAAAGAGAGGTATAACTGTACATAAACTACTCCATAATACCACTTGCGTAAGGTCACTTGTTTGCCTAATTTTCCAAGAATGACAGCCGAATCAACGGCGCGTATTTTATTTTATGTAAAAAGCCGCGCCATCTTAAATAAAGAAATCATCTATATATTTATAGGGAATATTTATTATATCTAAGGGAGGTTTTTTCAATTGAGATTATTGTAGACAAATCATAATGTATATAAAATAATCAATTTTTTAATTAAAAAACAAATATTTTACTTTTCTTAAATTCAATTATAATCGGTCTCAATTTATTGTCTTTGTCGATGAATAAATAAATATTTTTATTATAATAAAGGTTATTATTGTAAATAAATTATAATGTATACGATATAATAAATATTTTTAATTAAAATAAATATTTACTTTTTTATGTTAGTACCCAAAACTCATGTTTATAATTTCCAACTCTCTTATTTAGGATACTTTATTGCACCAACTTATAACTTTTATAAAAAAAATTATTTTTATTAATTTTGAAAAATAATAACTTGTGTATAAAAAATATATACTTGATTTATTTAAAAAATTAACTAATAAATATTTTCATATAATTTATTTTAATTAATAATAAAATTTTAAATTATTTTAAAATAAATTGTCAAAATCAGTACGGAGTATATATTAGTGTTCTAAAAAGTACTAGATGAACTTAAACGGTAGAAAAAGAATCTAACGCCTATACTATCATAATTTATACTAATCGGCTATAAACGAGAATAAATTTGTTTCAAATACTCAATTTATCTAAACTTTAAATAATATTTTTAAATTAATTCAAAGATGGAGTTGAATGAAATTTTTTAAATATAAATTGACGTAAGCAGTACTCCGTAAGACAGACTGACAGAGAACATGGGATATCGAGGGGTACAGCTCGTGAAAAACGCGTCTCCTTTTGTTACAAGTCTTCTCAACAAATCAACTACTACTATTTTTCTATTTTAAAAAATTAAAAATATATATATCAGTCACTTCAAAAATTTTCTATCGCGTGTTGAGAATGTTCAAAAAAATAAAATTAAAAAAAAAATGTAAATAATATTTAAGCAATTCTCAAATGATAGTGAGTTAGACAATAATACTTTCATATGTTTGCTTCTTTTTTTTTAAATGTCTTATTCATTAAGAAATCAATTTATGAAGATATCATTATATTAAATTAGTATGAATTATTTGGATATGAAAACAAATTCTATTAATTAAAGTTAAGTGAATCGATATTATCTTTTTTAAATTTTAAGATTCACAATCGCACACAACCTATTTTTTCACTACTGACATTAACATCTTACAAATTAAGTATTCTCTTTGTTTTAGATTTTTTGTAATATAATTTGGTGATTTTATCACATTATTTTTAATATGTAGAAATATGTATTTTAAATCATATATTATATCATGAGAACAAAATTATAACTATTAAAAGTTTGTAAATTAAAAAAAATTTCACTCGATGAGAGAAAAAAATTGAGATAGCTCAAAATTTGAAAAGCCTTACATAAAAATAATATTTTAATATAATTTATTAAAATCCATACTCCATAATAATTATTAAATTATAAAAAAAAATTATGGACTTGAACGACTTGAGAATATTAAAATCTTATTTGGAAAAAATTACTTTTGCATATTATAGATTATTTTAAAAAATAAAGCATCTTTAAAATATTTATTTTAATTAATTTTAATGCCCGTTTGAGTTTTTTTTTCTTAATGCCAGTTTCATTTTACGTTTGTGCCATTCATGCCCGCCTAATTAAAATAAAATTTGTATTCGGATCGCCTACCTTTATCAATCGGGCATAACGAAGAGTTAGGGTTTTCCGAGTTGAACAGGTGAAGCCACCTTCTTGGTTTTCCAATTTAAACAGGTGAAGCTATCGTTACACTCAGACATCGTCACTCTTAACTTGCAGACTCCATGGGAAAGAGAAAGAAAGCGAAGTCGCTAGACCCTAAACAGCAAAATTCTCAAGTGTCCCAAGCCACAGCAGCGGAAGAGGAGGCTGTAGAAATAAAACCTAACCCTAATGAGGAAAATAACGAGACAATAGATGTCAAAATTCAGTCACTCAGTACAGACGACAATAAGACGTTGCCGCTCGTCGGCTACTTCCCCAGCGGCTTCGATCCATTCATAAAGGGGTCACTTGAACCCGAAGAAGAAGAACCCGACAAGCCACAACAGCAACACAGAGTTAGCATTTACAAACACGTGGACGAGAAGAAGAACAATAGATTCCAGGTAGTTGTGAGTCCAAATGGGTCTCAAGTCGATTTCGTCGGCACAAGTTATTCAGGGGAAGGAGCGGTTCCTCAGCTGTGTACTTACGCTCTTGGCGTTCTTGATAAAGCCACACAAACCCTCAAGATTGTTCCAATTACTGCTAATAAGGTGAAAATTTTGTTGTGAATTTTATTATGATTCGTTGTTTGGTGGATGATGAAGTTAAAACGGAGTTAATTTTTATTTATTTTTTGCAATTATTGAAAAAGAAGTTAGAAACATGAGGAGTTTGGTGATTTTTGAATTGTGTGCTTGTATTGGATGGAGTTTTAATTGAAGTAGTTAATCAATAATATGCTATTTAAATAAAATAAATTTAAGTTTTACATGTGTGTGAGAGAGATAACAATACTGCTGCTATGTTTTTGGCCAAGGAATTATGGAATCTTATTTCTTTTTCAAGATCCTACCACACACTCAAAACTTGAAACTTTGTAATTTAAATATTTTAGCCATTTTGCTTTTCCTGTTCATGGTCAGCACTTTTTTGGTGATACTGTGTAGTTGACACAGTCAGATAGAAAGTATGGTGCTCATCGATATATATTCTAAGAGCACAGAGAAGCTTGTACCGTCAGGAAAAATTGCCAGTAAACAATTTTTGGACTTCTGTTTCTATTTGTTTTAGGAGTTGAAAATCTTGAAATGTTTCTTGAACTAGCCTAGCTTGTTCCGATGACAGATATTCAGGTTGGAGCCTAAAATTGGAGAATCAAACGGGACTGAAGGTGAAGCTGAAGAAAATTTGAAGAAAGAACTGAACCCAGAAGAGACAGATGCTGAAAGGAGAAGAGGGACCATTACAAAGTATTCGACAAAGAAGACTATAAGAAGGGTACACACTTCTCTTGAATTAATACCTAACTTAAATTTTCTGGAAATAGAGATCTGCAATGCTTTTGTCAATTTTAGATTATTTGCTTTGGGGGAGAGGAAATCGTAACAGTAAGGTTCAAGCACACACCCTGATTATGTTCTCGTCGTCCAGAGCCAGAGGTTGTATTCCTATTGCACTAAAATATCACTGTCCTCTTTATGAAATGTAAAGAAAGAAAGGGTGACAAGATGTTACTCTTCTCCGCAAGAGGCTACTGCAATATTTTTTGGCTTGAACCGGCGAGGGTCCTCTTAACAGATATATTAGAAGTAACCTATATGTAGTTATATTTTCATGCATGCCTTGGATAGCAGTTTGTGGAGAAGTGCAATCCACCTGTATGTCTTTTTCTGTCTCCTTGTCTCCATACATCCTTCATAAATATGGGATTCATTTTTCGCCTACCCCAACTAGTTCATAATTACTGAGTTTAGTTGACTAGGGATACTACCTGTAGTAAATAAAGCCATTGTTTATACTTTTTCACTAGAAGCTCTGTGAAAAATTTCATAATTCTAATATGGTTATATCTCATATCGCAGAGTGAGAAACAATTGGCCCTAGATCTAAAGCAAGACGCTGAAGCTCAGAAGGATTTAGCCAAGACACTAGACGGCATCAAGATAAACAAGGACGCTCTTGAAGTTGATGCAAATGCAATTACTAATGCTCGTAATATCCCACCCCATGATATGTCTGCTTCAACACCTCAGAATGCTTATCCACTTGAAAAGATTATCTCCCAAGGAGAGTGGCATTATCTTCAAGATGTACTCGAGTGTTCTCAAGGAGCAGAAGTAACACCAAATGTTTACCCAAATTTTGTTTGTAACAGAGTTTATAAATTGCAACGTATTAAGGTAAGTGCTTCAGATTACTGGCGAGTACCAATTTGTGTTTCCCTTTACATACACCGCACTTGCACATAATTTTTTTAGATGATTCTTTTTCAAATCTAACTTTAAAATACTACAGTACTAAACAAAATGGTAATTTGTACACTTAACAAAAATTACTCCAGGAAAAGGAAGTTGGGAAGATACACAATGTTGCAATACTATAATGTTCCATATTATTTGTGAGAATTTTATCAGAGAGCCGATTGAAGACCGGAACCTGGTGAATACATGAACAAATTTGACTATTGTGCCTTCTTTTTAAATGTGATTTGTATCCTCAAGTTGTATTCCCCCAACTTCTTTCTCCTTTATTACAAGAGAGACATAATAATGCAAACAGCAATGAAATATATCAGTCTACGAGTATGTGTGATTACTAATTGTGCATCTGTGATAACTCCTCAGGTAAAAGATATTAAATCAATAAGCAAAAATACATGTTTCTGTATATTGACAACCATGGATACTCTGTGATCAGCTGTCATTTTTCCATGTTACAGAACGAGTATGAGATGAATACACTTGCTTGTGTATTTTCTTACATTGCGCATCTTATCAAGTACAAGGAACAACATTCTATGGACGGCGTTTCCTCTGCGAAGAGTCACATATTTCCAGGCATCATAGTCCAGAAGTTCCGAGAGATGTTTGGTGAATCAGATTCGAAAAGGCTTTCAGATGAAAAGAAGAATCTTCTTATCAGCTATGTCTTGGTGCTAACTCTTTTTGCTGATGATTACCAGACTGACCCATCAGATATAGCCAAGGATCTGAGAATGAGTATCATAGACGTGAGACAACATTATAACCAACTGGGCTGCAAGTTTGTTAAAGAGAAAACTTCTACACTGGCAACACTTCCTGTCCCACTGAAATTCCCTGAAATTACGGCTCGAAGGAAGAAGCGTCAAAGGTAGAGTAGTGGTGGTTTGATATGTTTGTTCGTGATTGTTGAGAACGGCGGTAAAGCTGGTTTGTGAGATTATTATCTTACTCTGTTGAAATTTTGTTTGATGGTAGACATGCTTACTGTGAGCTATTCTAAAGAAGTTCTAGCCTTTTTCTGAATGTATTATGTTAAAGATTTCATTTGAATCTTATTTAATCAGACTTTTTAGAGGTTTTTGTGTCGAGAATATTTTGAAATGTAGTGTATGTACTTATTTCATTATATACCTGCTACTGTGGTACGTCTAAAGAGAGTCAATTCTGAGCCTTTGGTCCAGAGGGAAGTATGTGTGGATCTCAAATTCTTTAGTCCCCATCAAGGAAGAACATGCGTAGTACACCTTGTAAATTGCACTATCCAATACGGATATGAACCTTTGAACTCGAGTGTTCTCCTGTTGTAAGAAAAATGCTTGGTATAACTAACTCATTTCTTGATCGTCGTTCACCTCAGTCACTACGAGTCTCCCGATTGGTGCAATGGGATAAATACATTATCTAGAGCTCGACTTGAAATGAGAGCGGCTTAAAAAGGATTTTATGTTGCGTTAGGTTCTAATTCCTTAAGAAAAATGAATGGAATAAAATTTTACATTGAAATTGAGTGGTAATTTGAATGAAATATATTGTTAATCTTAAAATTTTAATTTGAAAATGAATATAATTTAAGAATGGAAAGTGAATGTTTATTTAAATTTTGGAGGAAGTTAATTTTCATTTATTTCATCTCTAATCTCATTTTCAACTTAAATTATAGTGTTAGCTATTTATTTCATTCCAACTATCACTCAATTTCCATATAAAATTTTATTACATTCATTTTTCGTAAGAAATGAGAACCAAACACAACATTACAGTTTATAGCTTATTTCAAAAAAATTAAATTGTTTTGAAATGTTTGATACAACTTATAAATAATAAGATATGAGTAATGTACAACACTTTAATACGTAAGAGAAAAAAACTTATGATGATGTGTTTTTTCTCTCAATTTTTTTAATCAATTATCACTATATTTATTTAGTTAAAAAATAGATGTGTCAGTTTATTTTAAAAAATGACTTAATTTAAGCAGCTAAATAAGTTGAGTTACTTTTGATTAAGCTGCAACAAAAGAGCCTTACAAGTTTCTCAAAGAAACTCGCTTTTTAAAAACTGCGACTCATTTTGCAACTAGGGGAATTTATAGCTTTCTCGAAATTATAAAAAATAAAACTCGAGAGTAAAATATTATCATGTATGAAAAATGGTTATGAAACCATAATTATCATAACCAGATCGTGCTGGCCGATTCAACAGTGTTCCAGTCGCTTTATCGACACAAATCGATTAAATTATCGAAGTTGCAAAAATATCGGTCAAAATCGTTTAAACTGACCAACTTTTCAAATAGCCGTTGAACTGTCCGAAATTTAAAATACCGACCAATTTTGAAAATATTGTGTTTAAGCTTCAAAATAACTAAAAAATTCAAAAAAATATAGTGTTTTTAAATATAATTAAAATATTTTAAATATATAATATTCTATTTTTTATGTATTTTAAAATTTGTATCATAGAATCTTCAAAAACTATTGTAAATTATATGAAACACAGAGAGAATAATCTGACTTGTAGTAAAAAAATTAAGGAGTTTAAATATTTAGTTATCTTATTAAAATATTTTTTTTTATCATAATATGTAAATTTAAAATACAGTTTAATATTTTGAGAGAGTTTAAATCTTAATAATATTGACTTGTTGTATAAATGTATAGATCTTGTTCCATTTGAACACTACATAATGTTGTTCCCTCTAAAAACTACATAATTTTATGAGTTTATAGTGTAAATATTATTATCTAATATATAAAAATATTATTTAATATTTAAAAATAAAAATACGATTTAACCGATTGAACCAAATAATCACTGTGCCGGTGCCTCGACCGGTTCAGTGTCCGATCTGATTACGATAACTATGTATGAAACAGCAGCAGCTTTAGTATCGAGTAGCAAAAGCCCAAAGCTGCTTATCCTACAACCCTGAAACCAATTGGCTACTGTATGTATCACCTTGATCATACTAGGTCGTAACTGCATGACCACCAACCTGTCAGAGTAAATCTCTCTACTTTTACAACGGCACGCTTAATAGGCTGCCTCCCTAAGTAATGATGAAGTTGGGTGGGCCCCTTTCATTACACGAACCACATTTCTATATATCAACAACAAAATTACAAAGGGCATGGACGACAACCTGTATCAGTCAGTTTCAATAAAGCTTAAGGCACTCAACATATCTGCCTCCTGAACCTGCAACAACGAAGAAGAGAGTCATTTTCTCAAGTAATTAGCAGGAAGGAAAAATGACAAGTTCTTTTATTTCCAAAAAAAATTAGTGTGTGATAAATATTACATTTTTCATAGATATCCTGGTATAGTTGTAGCATAGAGCCGCCAGCTTCAGCCATATTGAATACTTCTTCCGCCTCTTTGATCGCTTTAGCCATCACGAATGACGTGTTCTCAGCATAAACAATCCACTTGGCAGCAGTTATTGCAGCCTCTTTCACATCTTCAGATGCCACAGACGACTCGTTCTCTGCATCAGCGATACCCTTCGCAGCACTTTTTTCAGCCTGTTCTGGTGTTTCGGGCCTTGGATTGACCAGATTTTGTCTCGGGGTTGGTGTTTTTCTTCCCGAAGCTGATTCTTTGATCATATAACGGTTCTGGACCTGCATTGAAGAAAAACAACAAATTGATACCATTGATGAAAGCAGGCTTCAAGCAGATATAAAAATTATACTCCTTAACGGGGGGGGGGGGTGGGGTTTGAATCCATAAAATAATAGTCTAAAGGGTTTATACTTTGAAAATATGAAAACATGTAGAAGTGTTAGCACTTAGCAGTCAGTTGTATGTGTGATAGCAAAGTAATCGCCATGATATCAAGATAAGAAAGTCCTTCACCTTTTCGAGTTTGCCTTGCAAAATAAGTCTTCTGATCATTGAACTTAATGATCTTCTGAAATTTTGAGGCACATCAAGCCTTTGCTGCATTATGTATGTCAAGTAAGAAATCAGTCAATTTTACTTGTCAAATTTGAATGACATAATGTGTTACTCCAATGAATCTATCCATGCGTCCACGGTAACTAAGGAGTGTTGTTTTCACTGCTAATCAAAGCACAAAGCTACAAACTTCTGTTAATGGGGTCAAAGATTTACCTCTTTAGTTGGGGTGTGTGCGTGTGTGTTGGGCCCGCAGAGAGAGAGCGGGGGTTTGGGGGGGGGTGGTTGGTGTGGAGGTGGCGGCAGCACTAGCACAAAACCATTGTATTAACACTTACAAAAAGCATAACCATTTTACAACTCATTTTCTTTAGAATTCTGATAAGGGGGGAACCTTCAAAATATGGGGATTCAATTAAGTTTTCTGAAAATTTTTGAACTATAAATAATCTTCCAAAGAAGATATTAGACCCAATTGCTCATCATAATAGACTAATACATGCTCGATAATACTCGAGATTAAAACCCCATCACCTTGCATGTAAAACGAATAGATTCATCATCTTTGGAGTATTCAAATTCTACAATCCATTTCAAACCTATCAAACATTTTTCTATTGATAAGTATAACCTATCAAACATCACACCAATTACAAGTCCATGACCTCATTTGATTATTTCACTAAATTAATCCAACCAATAGCATATAACACAAGATAAAATCTATACTTCTCATGAGAAAAATGGAAGACAGCTATATCTGACCTCAATAAAGCTAGCAATAGCACCAAGATTGGACCCACTTGAATCTTTTGTGGTAGATAGTGCTTCAAAAATCAATGTTTCGTACCTGAAAACAGGGCAAAAATATCAAGTATCTGATGACGATCCAATGAACACATACAAGACGAACCGTGAATAAAGATGAGTAGAATTCTAAAACATATCAGAAAAATGAAGAAGTAACAGTGTAACACCGAAGATGTGCATGTCAATCAAACTCAACTGCAACCCTGGTCAATTCAGAAGTCTTTTGTTGTGGCAACCCAAAAATAGACAGCTTAGGTTGCAAGCATTTGACGCTCCACGTCATAATTTATAGCAGATAATAGATATCATTTTAGTGGTGTCTAGACGCCAGAACCTTCCATGAGAACATCAGCCAACTTTTATACAGGGTAGGTATTAGCAAATTTTACTTTTTTATGATTCTAAAACATTAGAAAACTAATATAAATCCAGGTTTGGTAATTAATATTGCTAACCTGAATGTGAGAAAGAGTATTGCAAATAGAAATGCCAAATCAGTCTATATACATCTCAATTCTAAGTTTATAAGCATAGAAGTTAGAAGTAAAGACGTCCAAAATGAGTAAAGGTTGTTCAATCTCGGTGAGTTAAAACACAAGCTGAAA
Source organism: Pittosporum tobira (assembly GCA_032359685.1). Classification (NCBI taxonomy): domain Eukaryota; kingdom Viridiplantae; phylum Streptophyta; class Magnoliopsida; order Apiales; family Pittosporaceae; genus Pittosporum; species Pittosporum tobira. Next base: position 18,061 of record JAUMHB010047094.1, read on the forward strand.
TTTGATCTGATTTGCATTATCTAAATCTCAGTCCAAGCATGGAAAGCGAAGTAGGGTAGCCTGAGTTTTTATATCTTATAATGCTTATTTAGCTTGTCAGTAAAAACCATGCTCAATAATATTTTTTTTATTTTGGATAAAAGAAGAAATTTTATAAGATAGAAAAGATAGTACAATGGGGGAGGACAAGAAGTCCTCTAAAGAAATACAAGAGTGAGAGAAAAGAAAAAAACTAGCGAAGAACCGCCCAGCAACCTCTATGGAGGTCTGAATAGCAACTCCTCTAAAGGTTCCCAAAGTTGAAGCCCACATGCTAGAAAAGAGATCTTTTCCCAAAGAAGAGGAATGTGGGTATAATAAAAAATTCTGGCATTATGTTCAATCCATATAACCCACAAAATATCATTAATTAGAAGTTCAGGATACTTCAACTTTGGGAAATTTGTTTTTCAAGCCAATTACAACTTTGTCTATACACAACCTCTCACACATTCATTTTACATCACCAATTGGGTTTCAGAGCCCGTAGCTACTTCTAAGGATAGAAAGGGAAAAATAATTAATATCATATGGTTAACCAGCTTAGACGATGACACAGTGAGGACATACAACACCGAGGTAATCTCCTTGACTGCTCTTCATGCATAAGACAAATAAATGCTCATTGAAACAGCATAACTATCAAATAACCAACATTCCCATAAAAAATAAGAATAGACCATTGAAAATACTTTTTTAAGTACAACAAACCGTCAAATAACTATCTAGAAATTATTAGCACAAGGACGCATATCTAAAAATGGAAAAAGAATGGATCACTGCCAAGTATCAAAAACAAGAAAATTCAACCCAAATGTTAAATACCAAGTAAGCCCGGAAAATTAACAGAAAGACACACCTTGGACCTGTCATTTCATCCAGTGAAGTTTTGGAAGGATCATTAGTAACATGGTCCTCAGCAACAGAAGCATTGGAATTGGGTTTTCGAGGACAGGAAATTGGACCATATGCTAATGCTAAGGTAGAAACTCTTTCTCTAGAGCCATGCAGACTAGCATACATATTACGCCATTTGTCCTGGTGATTCAAACATACGAGAATCAACTCGACAATGACAAGCTAGGTGGGCCAAAAATGAATCTCATATGTAAGAGTAAAAGTAGAGAGGCAGAAGTAAAAATAAAAATTAAAACTAAAAAATAATAGAAGTAGATGGAAATAAATAAAATAAACATTCTCAATATTAAAAAAAATCAAAGCGAAGAAAAAGGGGAAAGGTAGAACATCCTACTTGGCTCCAATATGCAGATGGCACTCCTATCATAGGTCATGTCGCAGTTATATTCCACAAAGATAATGATAATATACAGACCACCACACTTAAAATATTTCAATTCAATAAGTTAATAAGAAGCAACAAATACATAATATATATAAAGATATAGTTATTTCTGAAAGTTTATCTATCAAATGAATTAAGTTACAGGAATCTAGCAATCAAGTTGAGACGAAGCAAAATATCAGGGTAAGGAAAAAAAACTGGAAGTTTAACAAAGCAAACATCCAGAATATATAAATTTCTACGACCATACGAAAGTCTTAGACTCCCATCAGGTGAAAAGGTTATAGTACAAACATCCAACATTCTAGTAGTGTTAGGTAATATCAATTCAACCAATTACACGGATACATATGAGCTGGGAGTAAGGTAATTTCCATTGAACAAGTCAGACAGAAGCATTAGATACAGAATTAAAAGACCAGCACAATTGAAAAACTCATATCAAGCAAATGTGAGAGATACCTGCTTTTGTAACTTATTTAAAACAGATTAAACATATTTGTTTATTTAAATACTCCCTCCATCCATCTCAAAAGCAATGAGTAAAATACTTACATCTTATTTGTGAGTTGAGTTGAAGGAGCAATGAAAAGAAAAGAAAATGGTAGAAAATTATCATTTTTCATTGTTTGTGAGTTTGAAAGGTAACAGAAAAGAAAAGAAAAGAGAAGAGAGGAAAAAGAGGTAGCTTTCCTCGGAAAACTTTTTTGGTAAAATTTGGTCAGATTTGGCAAGAAAAATTACTGTTTATTTGCCAAAAAAAGTTACTGTTTATTTGCCAATTTTTTATAATACCTAAATATGTTTCGTTTATTGATATCATAAAATTAATTTACTTCTCATATTTTCCACATATACTATCCAAAATAGTAATATACTATATTTTCTTTTCAACTCACAAATACAATAAAAAAAAGTTACTAAGTTTTTTATTATAAACTCACAAACACATAATTTTTTTTTTTGGTAACTTTTCTGTTTGTTTCTTTTTTTTTTTTACACCAAAACTTATAAACGGAACGCTAAAGTCCACAAATTAAGAAAACTACTTTTGATGATGAGATTAGAGATAAATATTTTGAATTACAAAAATTTTGAGTATCTCCATAAAATTTATTTTTTAAACATAAATTATATATTTTTATTTTTATACGTGTCTACGTCATTCATTGAGTATCAACTATGAATTGTTTTTAAATATATTAAAATTACTACTACATTCAACTTATAATTTTTTAAAAATTAATAAAAATAAATATTTTAAAAATATTTATTTTTTAAAAATAAACTATAAAAGCCAATAGAAATAGATTACGGCAAACAGGTAAAGGGAGTTTTTTTTTTTTTTTTTTGGGGTACATGTTGCAAGTGTAGAAAGAGAGAACCTTGAGGTCAATGTTGGAACGTTGGCTAAGGAAGGATGCGAATTGAGGATCAACAAGGATGTTCTTCCACTTGCCGGGACCGTGCTTGGTCACACCGGCTTTAAGGGCTTCTTCTTCCTCCTCCGTCCACTTGAGCTTCTTTAGATTACCCATCTATTATTCAATTCTCCTCCTCCTCTCTCTCTCTTTCTCACACAGATACACAATGCTGCTATATATTATGAGATTTGAAGTTTAGATATGAGCTCCCGAAAACGGAGATTTCGATGAATAAATTGGGTGTGAATTCGAAGGGAAATCTGTTCGTACACTTGTAGTGTGTCTCCCGCTCGATTATCCATTCACCATTTAAGCAGCTGCTGCCATTTTGTCTTTTCCGTCTTTCAGTTTTCAAATAATCCGTCTGTCCCACAAAAATTATAACCGCTTAATTTTTTATAAATATTAATAAATATATTTAATTATATATATATATATATATATATATATATATTTATTTATTTATTTAATTATTTATAATAATATTATAATAAAATAATAAAATAATAATTAAAATAATATAATATTGATATTAATATTATAATTTTAAATAATAAAATAATAATAAAAATAGTAAATTATAATATTAAAATAGTAAATAAAATAATAAATTATAATATTAAAATAATAAACGAAATGGTGGACGGTTATTTAAAAAATTTATATTATTAAATTTTTTAAAAATAAAACGTTGTAATTTTAATGAGATGTCCAAAAAAATAAAATGCTACAATTTTAATGTGACGGAGGGAGTAAGTATTTTAAAATCAGAAATAGCTAAAATAATTTTTTATTTATATAAAATTTTAAATGAATTTTAAAATAATATACTAAATTATAATAAACTATTATAGTTAATTAATTTAATTATAATGTACTACTACCTTTAAAATCCTATACACAAAATTAATGTGTACTCTCACTGTTTTATAATTTTTATAATAGTTTTTATTTTAAATGTTTTATAATATTTGTAATAAATTTTAATAAAGTCAAATGATAAAAATATGACTTAAATGTCCTTTTATTTTTAATATTCAAATATAAATAGGTCCACAATCATTAACATCACACATACTTTTTTATTTCTCCCAAAAAATTGTTTTATTCCACTAATTCAAAAGTAAAGAGTAATGTTAATAATTACTCTATTATCAATATGTTTCTTAATGTTCATGAATAATTCGATATTATAAAAAATATGAGATAGAATTAATCTAAATAAATTTAAGATCATAAATTCAAATCCTTTATCAATATCTTTTTTCCTTAAATAAATAACTACCTGTGTGACCTATAAAGTTTGTTGTTTTTCATTTCTATTCAACTTCTATTTCTAACAAGACATTATATTTTTACCCATTTGATTTGATAATTATCTTTTTCATGAAATTAATGTTTATGGTTAAATCATATGATTTATTTAAAAGATAAATTAATTTACATCTATATTTACTTCTCTATATTGATTCTCTTGTCATACTTCTCTTTTTTAATGTCACAAACTCAATAATTTTGAATTTGTATACACTGAAAAAAGTAAGCATTGGAGTATTAATTTCACTAAATTAAAATTAATATAATTCAATTAAAATTTACCAATGTAATTGTAATTGCACTGGATTCCAATATGCCAAATTGAGAATTTTTTTTCTTTTAATTAAAATAAAAGAACATGCATTTTTTTTTGTTTTTGTTTTTTGTTTTTTTATTTTTACCATTATTGGAATCCTGCATAAGGTTGTCAAATATCACTCATATATTTGTTTAATACCAATTCATGTTATTTTTTAAAGACAAGTTTTAGTTTCGTATCGACCAAAAAAAGTTTCACTTATGGCCATTTTTGATTTGATTGATAAAATGAGACGAGCACAATTTATTTATTTATTTTTCCTAATTCCGAACAATTAAAAAGATGTGAGATTCACCAACAAATGACTTTTTAAGTGATTTTGATATTTGTTTTCGAAAAATTGTCTTTGAAGTGACTCATTGGTAAATTAATTTTATCTTTTAAATAAATAATCTCTATTTAGCTTTTATTTATAGCAAGACCTTATATTTTTACCCATTTGATTTGATAATTATATTTCTTCGGAAAAAAAGTACTTTATCCGTTTAAAGAAAATGAAAAAAAAAACCTTCTTTTGTTTAAAGAAAAGAAAAGAAGATTATTTTTAAAATTAATGGTTAATTCATGAAACTTTATAATTTAAAATTGATTTAATTGCCAAAAAAATCAATAAATTTTACTATTTTTTGCATTTAAATTAATCATTTTTTTTACTTCAGAAATACCAATGAGCTATAGAAATACATTTCAAAAATAATTTTTTATGAGCCAAATGGCTGACCATGATATAAAATATTTCATAAACCTTTTAAAATTGGTATAAAAATACTCTCATTTTAGTTTTATACCATGGTCAGTTATTAACTTATAAAAGTTTACTTTTGAAAGGTTTTTGTATAGTTCAATGGTATTTTTGAAAAAAAATTAATAACTGATTTAAATGCAAAAAATAGTAAAGTTATTTGGGTTTTTTTTGATAATTAAGTCATTTAAAATTGATGTGATTTAAAAAAAATCTTTTTTTTCTTAAAATGAAAATATGTTTATTTTTTTGCTAATAATAATTATAATTTTTTGTCTTTTTGATACATTTTAAAATTGGAAGACAAAATTTTATTTTAATACTATAAAGCACCATTGTATTTTTAATTTATTAATTTATTATAAATATAATTAAATTTTATATTATCTCTAATAAAAAATTTATTTAAACATTTTTTATATAATAAATTTATTAAAAATAATTATTTTTAAAAAATTTTTTAATTAAAAAATATATATTTTTAACAATACAACATAAGTTTTATTATTAAATTTTTAAATTCAATGTGAAAATATCAATTTCTGAAAAAATACAATAGAATAGAAAAAATGGACAGGTGTACGGAGCTAAAAGTTTTCTTTAAACATTTTTTATATAATAAATACTATTAAAAATTATTATTTTTAAAAATATTTTTAATTTTAAAATAAATAAATATTTTTTAACAATACAACATATTGACTGATCATTTCGAGCGGCTTGAGCCCTAATTTAAAATACAAGCTGCAACCAATTCCAAGTGCGTGACGACGATCACTTACCAGAGAAGAATAATAAGGGTTTCCGTACTCAAGTCATCATGTCTTACGCTTCTCACATCTTCCGTCACTCTAAAAAGGTCCGGATTTAGCAAAATTTTCACTCCATATGCCCCTTCCTCTATATATGTTTATGTAGCTGTTTGGTTTTCATTGAATTTTTTTTGATGAAGGAATCGTAATTGTATTAGAACGATGTTTAATTGCATATGAGTTGTGTCAAGTTATTCGATTTATCGGGGAGTTTATTTGGCTAAGCTGCTCAGGAAAAAAGAAAAAAGAAAATCTAAATACATGTAGCTTTAGTAGAAGATTCTTAAAAAATATTTGTGTTACGAAAATATATGATTAAATGGTATTATCATCTTTAGGTGTCCTCTTGATATAATCAAATGTTTGAGGATACAAGGTGTAGAATATATACACTTCCAAATGCATTTTTGAAGTATCTAAAAAAAATCCCTTATTGCTTGTTGGCCAAAACCATTTTTTTCTTACCCCATAAAGCTGAAACAAACAGTCGAAACCACTTATTGCTTAGAGCAATCAATATGCAGGAAAACTAATTCTAGATGCTTTAATTCATAAAATAGTGTTGCGTGGTGGCTGATTGCCTGGTTCTACTCTTTGTTTTTTTTTCTCACGTAATGATATTGATGTGTTTTTTATTCAAACTACAGTTAAAAAATGTTGCTGGCTTATTACGGTACGATCATGCCATCTTGGTCCGTTGGCTGGCCAGTGATGCACGTCCCTTTATACATAATGGAGATGGTAAGTGGTTGTCACTTTAAAACCATTTATTCCTTGCTGTATTGCCTTACATGGGTGATGCCTTTTCAATACAATACATTTTAGTATGAATCTTATACGGGGATTGGAAAGATGTGCACTGCTGGGTTGTTTTAAAGCACTTTGTGTAATTTTCAGATATTTTGAAGCTCCGTCGACTTGATTTTGTGCCTCGAGAAAGGGACGAGGCTTGCAGTAGCTACACTTCAACTAATTATGGTTATAACACAATAGATCCTACCATGGTGAGTAAGTCCTTTAATTATTTTTTTTGTCCTCCCCTTTTGCCCTCCTCCTTGTGCTAGCCTTTTGTTGTGGTGAAAAGTAAGTTTGGCCCCATGTATGGGGATTGGGACTGGTGACCTTGAGGTTATACCTCAAGGCCTCTGCCATTTTCCCACCCTTTAGGTTTCTTGCCACTGTTGTTGCATAATCCTGCAATGTGAAGATATTTTAGTACTCACACCATCTCCTGAGGGGTGTCACTTGTCCCTTATAGTTTTGTCCCTAGAAAAGTGTCACTTAGTTAATAGGTCAAAGATTTTTAGTAACTAAACTCACTTAAGTAGCCCTTTCATACTTGCTCATATAAAAACATCAGAATAAGACAAAATAGAACGAGGCTATATTTGGAAATAATTTGCAAGGCTTTGAATTGTTAAAGTACCAAGAGACTTTCTTAAAGCTTGTCCAATTAACAAAATTGACACATTTTATAGGAGAGGAGTATTACAAATATGAAATTGGTGGTCTTAGCTTACCAGTTAACTTGTGCAGGTAACATTTGCTGGAACACAACAGGGAAATTCTTTAAGGATACCAATGAAACTGGAAAGTAGAATGGTTGGCTCGGTGTTCAGTCGAGTATTCTCTAGGTAAGTTATGCGCCATAATCCTTTTCATTATCCTTCTTCGCACATGTGCCTCATCCTTTGTGTTTTTATGCCAATGCAAATGGACAATCTAGCAGAAGTTTTTCTACGAACTCAGGTATGAATGGTCTCTGGGCGTCACTTTGGTTTAGTAGAATCAAATTAGTTTTCCAATAAATGTGATGGTGTCCTGCTTTTTTCAGTATTTTTATTTAAATTAGGCTTCTTAGAAGGGCTAGATGACTAATAATAATGCATTTTGCCACCCAACTTATCAGGAATATGTGCATTTGCTTTCAGGCCTTCCTCCACACCAAGAGATTGGGATGCCTTCTCTTTCACCTACGATGACAGAGGTATTTACCTTTTTAAAAGTTGCACTAATTGTGTGTTTAAAGTTGTTATTGAATTGACCATTTTAGCTGTGAAATGCACAGGGTAATATTGCAAGGTGGTTGAAGAAAGAGGGCGATAAAGTTTCACCCGGTGAAGTTCTCTGTGAAGTTCAAACAGTATGGCCGTTTATATTTATGTTTTCTCAACAATTGTGATACTCTTTACTTGACTTTTATCATCTGGTAAGCTGATATTCTTTGTTTACATTTGTTTAATATGTAGGATAAAGCAACAGTTGAGATGGAATGCATGGAGGAAGGCTATTTAGCTAAGATACTACATGGGGATGGGGCAAAAGAAATTCAAGTTGGTGAGGTATTGATTTGATACATTGTTGGGGCAGTTTTTCTCTGATTTATTTGAAAGATCAATTTGGAACATGGAAACTTACACATGTTTTTCCTGTAGGTCATTGCCATAACTGTTGAAGATGAGAAGGACATTGCAAAATTTAAAGATTACAAACCCTCAAAGTCGGATGCCACAGCTGCCCCAAAAGAGCCTTCTGATTCTGCTCCACCCAAAGAGGACATGGTTGAGAAACCTCTAAAATCTCCCGAGCCAAATCTTTCGAAGCCCAGTGCGTCACAGGAGGCTGGAGACCGAATTTTTGCTAGTCCTTTGGCTAAAAAGTTGGCTGAAGATAACAATGTATATTAGTATCTCTAATCAAAATTTGGAACATTTGTAATCGTTGATTATACGGTGGGTTCTTGTATGTTAGCCATTCCTTATACTATTTCTCATTTGATGTAACCCTAGTTTTTCATGAATCAGGTACCACTGTCAAGTATCAAAGGAACCGGACCTCATGGACACATTGTCAAGGCTGATATTGAAGATTACTTGGGTGGGTGTTGTTCTATTCATCTATTTGTTGGCCAAAAGAAATTAAAGAAGTATTTATATTTTTATGTTTTCCTCGCTTGTAGCTTCTCGTGGAAAGGAAAGTTCTGCAGCAGCCCCTAAGGTTGATAGGACCACACCTTCATTTTTAGATTATACAGGCATCCCTGTTTCTCAAATAAGAAAGGTAACTTTTGTATCTTCATGTCATTGTCTAATGCCCCTAAAGTTTATCATCAGAATTTGAGGTTTTGACTACGCACATTTATATTATAAACTTGACAGGTCACAGCTTCACGCTTGTTGCTCTCAAAGCAAACAATTCCACATTATTATTTGACGGTAGATACTTGCGTTGACAAACTTATCGAGTGAGTGTTGATTCCCAACAAAGTTGTAAAATTATGAAGCTAGTAAACTTATCCAAGTCTGAAAGTTCTGTTCTCTCTGCAGGTTGAGAGGGCAACTCAATTCACTACAAGAAGGTTCAGGTGGGAAGAGGATATCCATTAATGATCTCGTAATCAAGGTATCAGTTATAAATTCCAAGATGAACTTTTTTAAACGCCATAGAGGGATCCCATAGGAGAATGGTTTCTACGCATTAAATTATGACATAGTGACTTATTTTACTCCAAAAAGGTACTATAGTGCTTTATTTATATATTAGGTGGTAGTTTTTAGAAGTAGGTAGCGCCTGCTTGTGTTGGGATGTTTTATCTAATCAAATCAGGAGGGACAGAGTAATATTATTCTGCTGAGCTGCTTTAAGCTGGTCCGTGTCAGTTGTAAGTCTTTTGGTCACTTACAACTCTGCACACGCGCCTAAAGAAAACAAGGACACAAGCACACTCTTAGCAAAAAAAGCCCACCATTAACAATAAAATTGTTAAATGGTCTTATTTAACTATTTACTTAACGGGAACTCTCTTGCAGGCTACTGCTTTGGCACTACGAAAAGTTCCTCAGTGCAACAGTTCATGGACCAATGACTATATTCGCCAGTAAGTATGGGACTATAAGAACAATGCTACTTTAGTAAGCATACAACGGCAATCATGACATTTTGTGGCAAATGATACAGGTATCACAATGTGAACATTAATGTCGCAGTGCAAACAGATAATGGCTTGTTTGTCCCTGTCATCAGGGTGAGTCAAATTTCCCAATCTAAGCCCCTAAACCACTTCTATGTTTTCAGCATATCAATTTTGATTATAAATTATATCTCCAAAACCATATGATGGCATTTGTAGGACGCTGACAAGAAAGGCTTATCCAAAATTGGCGATGAAGTAAAGCATTTGGCCCAGAGAGCCAAGGATAACAACTTAAAACCAGAAGACTATGAGGTTAGAATTGTACGTGCTAGTTTTAGTAATTTTCTGGTGTCTACTTGGGACGTTTGTACATTGATTCCTCTTTGCAGGGAGGTACGTTTACGGTGTCGAATTTGGGAGGGCCATTTGGTGTCAAGCAATTTTGTGCCATTGTTAATCCTCCTCAAGCAGGCATTCTTGCAGTTGGTTCTGGTGAGATTGGTTTACAATCTTATTTCTAAACATGATTTATCAGTAGCATCATCATAATAATAAACAATTGATGTTGAGCAGCTGAGAAGAGGGTTATACCAGGTTCCGGACCCGATCAATTCAAATTTACTTCCTTCATGCCTGTGACATTGAGCTGTGATCATCGTGTCATAGATGGTAAGTTCTTCTAATTAAGAAGATATTCAGAATATGAATACCTCATTGGCCATTTAAAAAATTATTTGAGATGATGATAAACAAAACATGGTACTTTTTGTCTATAGGTGCTATTGGTGCAGAATGGCTGAAAGCATTCAAAGGCTACATTGAGAATCCAGAGACAATGTTGCTGTAGAGACCTGT
>JAUMHB010047095.1:0-13351 GCA_032359685.1 Pittosporum tobira
CCCCCCCCCCCCCCCCCCCCCCCCCCCCTTAAAATTGTGATATCCGTGGCCAATTCGAGGTATGTTTATGTGTTGATCTCATGACTCCTATTTATTTTATTTTATTTTGTAATTAGTTATTTATTATCTGTTGTATGATTCTATTCCCAGTTGCAAACTACGTAAAAGAGATATATGTGTATCCAATGAATCCTCACTAATGTTACCTACAAAAATTTATTCATTTATTTTTATAAAATGCGGTCATTGATTTTATTGGGATCCCATTTGCAAACAACATCAGATTTCACTTTTTCTACGTGTATGATCAGAAGATAAAATGACGTGTGTTGTGGTGTTGATCTACTAAATTCTTCTTACTGTTTCACCCAAAAAGATTAATTTTTTTACTTGTAAAATTTGACAATTGATCAGTTTTGTTTCTTTCCAATTTCCACTTGTAAATAACTGCAAGGATTTCCTTTTCTACTCTGCTTGATCCGATTTCTGAGGTCTTATATGAAGATGAATAAATTTATGCTTATATGTGGTTGTAATGACTTCTTAGTCCTTTTTCACAATTAAAGGCTGCGCGGTTTGTCTGGATTTAATGAATCTTTGCTTTATCATTTTTTGTAGAGCTTTGTTCTGTAATTTTTTCCTTCTTTTTTTTTTTTGATGAATATTTCCGCCTTGCAGTTGGGAATAACAACAAAGAAACTTTTTTCCTTGCTCTTTGATCTAATATCTATGAAGTCTTCATACAAGTATAAAAATGTGTTGTATTGTGTGCATTTAGTGAATTCTCACTTCTTTATCAAAGAAGAGTTTTATTTTTGTTAAACATGTTATTTGATATATATTTTACCATTTAAATTCCAAGTTGCAAACAAAAGCAAAGATACATTCTCCGTACTCTCTGTTTCATAAGAACCATCCTTTTCAACTTTATTCTTTGATTGTTGATATCATTGACAGTGCCTTTTCGACTTTGGATTTATTGGTGCATTAATTGTTAAAACTAGCTGAATTGATTGTGTATTAGTTAGGTCATAGGTGCAATGTATGTGTGTGAGGGCATCAATTCAATGGACCCATCTTATAGTTTTTATTTATATGTTTGTCATATTATTTTATTATTCTTTTCTAATCGTGATCGGCTTTGTTATCTGAGGTGTTCTTAGAAGATAGAAATATTTTGTTTAAAATTTGTTCTAGGATCTCTTATCTATGTTTTTGATTTTTTGTTGCAAATACAACAAAAATCATTTTTCTTGCACTGTCTGTCTAATCGTGTTACCAACTTTTGGCCTTGTATATCCTTCCTGTTTGTCCTGATACAAAATCAGGACATTGTTTTAGTAAAAACTGGAGTTTACTTACTGTACTATGGGCTTTTTTGTAGCTTCAATCCAACTTAAAGTTTTTGTTGCAGTTGGATTTATTAAGCAGTAACCATAGTTTTTTGAACTTACACTTGGCCTACCAAACATAATTTTTTTTATGCATTTGAGTTGCATAATCTCTAAACACTCAAATGTGTTGCTACCAGTCAAGCACTATAGTTGATAGAGAAGTTAGTTTGTTGCTATCTATAGTGATTATATATCTATGCCTGGTTCAAAATGCTTTAGAGGTTTTCAAATACTAAAAATACTGAAAAGTGTTCTTCTGAAATTCAATTTATGTTGAAATAAACATATAGAATCAATCTATGCCTGTTTGTGCCTGGAGAGTGTATATATAGACATATGGAGTTAACATATGAAAAAAAATATATAAACATATTTATTGAACCTTCTCAATTTTGCTTTCATATGCGTGTCAGTTGTCAGATTATATTATTATTATTAGACTGAAGTACAAATTGCATCCCAAACTTTGACCTAAAACAAGCTTTGCACCCCAAATTTTTAAAATTCAAAAAATCATACCAAACTTTCAGTTTAGCAATTAAATGCAACCCAGGTTCATTCTATGGTCAGATTTTTGCCGGATTTTCAATGATGTCATCAATTCAGAGGGCATTTTAGGCAACACAGAAAAGTCTTTCTTCTCTAAACATTTTACACTTGTGTGAAAAGATCTGCCGTAAACCAACGTTGCCGACTGCTAATCGAGAGCCATGTTTCCAAGTAGAAAATAATTCTTGAGGCCACATAAAGATCATGACATTTACAGAGCTAGAGAGTGCCCTGAATATGGTATGTTATTCATTCACTAAAAAATGCTCAAGAGGTATGATCTAGTGTGTGAAGCAATTAAATTCCCTCTATTGTTCTTCTCAATTCCATCATTTTTCTCTGGGTATGACGAACCGAGGGAGATCGGATTGTCTGTGGCGAAGTAGAAAACAACGATGTGGTGGTCCCTACCGGGGACTTGGATATTGACGGCGAGCACAAACGATTTCAAGTTGAACCCTTTGGAATGAGAGTTTTTAAGCGCAAGCATCACACGATTGTCGGGTCGGGCGAGGATGTTCTCGAGTTTGGCGGAGGATCGAATCTAGTCAACGCCGGTGGGTTGAAGGAGCCATGGGCCAGATGGGGATTTCTGTTTTTGGGTACAGTAGTTATGTGAGCAGAGAGAGAAAAGGTCGCTTGGCGGTGAAGCCTAGCTGTTGGATCCGGTGTGGAGGTCGACGTGTTTTAGAGATCCCCCATTGACTACTTCATCCTTCCAATCAGCTCCTGAGCAGGCGGGTTTAAAGGTGTGACCGGAGCCATTAAATTCCCTCTATTGTTCTTCATTTACAGACCTAGGATTGTTGACTAGTGTGTGAAGCAATTAAATTCCCTCTATTGTTCTTCTCAATTCCATCATTTTTCTCTAGGTATGAACTTACAATAGGTATGATCTAATATGTATAAAGGAATGAACTTTTGTTCCCATTCTACCCTCAGCTCCACACGCTTGAAACGAAATCCGGCAGAAATCTGACCGGAGAATGAACCTGGGGTGCATTTAATTGCTAAACTGAAAGTTTGGTATGATTTTTTGAATTTTAGAAGTTTGGGGTGCAAGACTATTTTCGATCAAAGTTTGTGGTTCAATTTGGACTTCAGTCTTATTATTTTGTGTGTACTGTGATCTTTGTGTCCACTTTGTTTTTTTATTACCATATTACATATAGTTTGACAAACCAACAACTTCAGTACTTACCATTTATGCTGTTTTACTAGTTTGACCTCAAGCGATTTTCTAATGGTATGTGAGGAGATAAATATATTTTCCACGTTTGGTGTCTCAGTGCAGCAGGAAAATCCTCCATGACTTCATAGTTCATAATCATCCTTTCCAGTATAGAACAAGTGTTTGAGGAGTCCCCAATGTCACTAACCATCTGTTTCTATTTCTCTAATTGTATGAGTCTTATCCCTCTGGTGGTTGATGGGATGCGGACCTCCAAATGGACGTCTTATGTTATTTTTCATTTTTCAGTCTTCCTCAAAACCTGCGATTATTTATATCATCACACCAGTTTGTCATATCCATATCTTGGTTGAAAGAGACGGATAAATTCTCCACAATAGTCGACACTGCTAAAGTTGAAGTTGTACTGAGGTTGTAAGTTAAAATACATTTTTGTCTCACAAGTAAAATGAAAATTTGTTTCACAACTAATTATTTTCATTTTATTTTTGAATTTTAAAATGTTATATTTTTAGTTTTTTGTATATAAACTTTCTGTTGCATGATTGTGTATTTAAAAATGTAAACTTCTTTCTTTCTATTGAATGCTGTAGTAAGTATTGTAGGAAATATTTTGACTTTTATATTGTGTAATATGTATATGTTTCTTATGTTAATTGTTTAATTATCACCTCTTTCTTTGCTTTTTTTGTTTTGCAGATTATGAAGGAACCTCCAAAATATGATGAGCAGAAATCCACTCAAAATGTAAGCTAATACACCACCCCCCACCCCACCCCAAACCCCAAACCCCAAACACACACACACATTTTTTTTTTACTTTTATGATATCTTAAAAATTATCATTCTCGATCTTATTCAATTTATTTTGTAGGATAGATTGATATGAATTAAAAAATTTGATTGAAATTTGAGCTCAACAATGTACTTAATATTACAACTAACTTTACTATATCATGCTGAGATGAGATATATACAGCAGATGAAAAAAATATAACATTAATGGTAAGACTCATAAATCTATGTGGTTCAACATGAATCAGTGAATTGGTTTTAGAGTTTTGTTATTTCTAAAGCTTATTTTTTTACTTGGCTGACAGTAGCCTAAAAAATAACCTTCATCATGCATATTGATAAATTTTTAATTGTCTCTGCTTGTCAGTAAGAGAAAAAAATGAAAGACAAAAATTTCATCTTTACGCTCCGTTTGTAAGTTTTTGGGGTAAAGAAAGGAAAAGAATGGAAAAGAATAGAAAAGAACAGAGAAGTTATTTATTTTCTTTTCTTATGTTTGTGAGTTTGTAAAAACTGAATAACTTTTTTCTTGTGTTTGTGAGTTGAAAAGAAAAGAAAAGATTGTATGTTACCATTTTGGGTAATATATGTGGAGGACATGACAAGTAAATTAATTTTGTGGTATTAAGAAACAAAGGGTATTGTAGGTATTACAGAAAATTGGGGGATGAACAGTAACTTTGCTTGTCAAATTTGACAAGAAGACAAGGGGCAAAAAAAAAGAGATGAACAGTAACTTTGATTTCCTTTTCTTTTCTGCTGAGCAAAATATCACAAACATGTATGAACAGTAACGTTTCTTGGTAAATAGTAACTTCCTTTTTCCTTTTCTTGAGTTTGTCAAACTCACAAACAAGATGACTTTCCCAATGTAATTTTGAACTGGGTACCGTCTAGACAGAGAACAGACTCAGCTTATTTCAGTTTTCCTCATGTCTAGACTTATGTGGACCTTTATTCTCATGATTAAGTATGAGTGTTCCCGTGGCTAATCTTCGAGCTATATTTTGAATATGCATTGGGATGATCTTTTCATTACTGCATAAGCCATTTCCTTACAGAGGCTTCTTGAAAAACAATGGCTTTGCCTATCAATTTATTGCAGTAAAACCATCGACTGGTTTTCTTGATCCACTGGAAGTGAAACTTATAACAGTATACTTCAAAGGATGGTCTAATATTATTGATCATGCCATTGATGGAGTTGTGCACTGAGATCTTACCTTAAGTGTATTGGGTGAACTTATTCACTCGTTTATCCAGGTTAAGGGCAAAGTACTTACTGTAGCCTATCAACTCATTGAGTTGATCATTATATGTGCTACCTAGAAATCTGTTATGTAGCTCAATAAGCTCTTAGGTCAAAATAATTCTTTCGCAGCAGATGTTCTAATTGAACGTATATGTGATCTACTTTGTGTTGTTGCAGGTAAAAGTGTTTGGATCTTTTGTAGAAGGTCTAAAAGATGGAATAGAGTGATTAAAGCTGTTGCAGCAGAAAGGGCCAAAAGGCATATGATATCATCGTTTTCAAAATGTGTGAAACTTCCAAAGCTGAGTGATTATGATGGGCTTGATAAATTCCATACAAGTTCGATGGGAGATGGCGACTTTTTCACTTAAAACAGGTTTTACATTTCTAACTTTTTTGTTGTATTCAATTTTAAAACAAGTTGTGCTCAAATTTTTGGTCTATACACGTAGCATAAAGAGTTCCTATGTATGGTGTTTTAATTTTTTTTTAATGCATGAATTTCAGTGGTTACTTGTCTGAATTATATAATCAAGATATTATAGGTTCTTCTTTTGTTTTCCAATAATTGGCGGCTAAATTTTAATCTTCCATTCTCCTTCTTGAAGACCGCTCTCTTTCAAAGCTTAGCTCAAAGCTTAGGTCACATTGTACCTTCTCTCTCTCCATCTCAAATCTGTAGTCTCAGAGATCAGAAGATGCACCACACATCAGAAATCTATATTTCATCCTTGAGAAACATTCGCCAGACAATCAGAAAACCAGTGGCGATGGATGGAAAATCAGTTCACGTCACTTAAAGAGAGCCAAAACAGCACTGTACCCAATCAATCAACAATGACTTTTCCCCACTGAAATCCGAGGAACTGACATTCTGCTAGAGAAGGTACCATGCCCAATTTTCTCAGCCAATGACAGTGAAATTAATAAAGATGCTCTGTTTTTGAGCACTATGTACAAGTTCATGAACGTTGATAGACCAAGCTCCTTTGATAGGGGTATTTTTAGAAGTTTCAGTCCATTTTCATATAACCGTTAGGGTTTAGTTTAATGTTTCAACATCCAGGTGTTTTGTGCAACTTGATTAAGAAATTACATCTACTGTTCTAGACGATCAAATGCTAGTAATATTTCAGTTCCAAAATTAGAGTTACACTTAGAATTTTTGAGTGAATTTGGGGAATCCTAAAATTCTAAACAGATGTGGATTTACTTTTAGAATTATAAATATTGTAGACCAACTTCTTCGTAATAATTACCATATTTGTTGGTATTTCCGACACTTGGATGAATTGATATTATTTTGAATTTTAGGATTTTGCAAATTGACTCCATAAGTCGAATTGCATCTCTAATTTTGGAATAGAGAGAGGATATGTTAGACGTTATATTTTAGGGACAATTTGAATTTTTACTGGGAATATATTTCTGTGCTTGTGTTTATCTGCAATTAGTCAGCTATAATGTACAAGCCTTTCTACCCTCCCTGTGGGCAGATGTTGATATGATTAAGGATATATTTACCTTTGTTCAAGCTGTTATGATTGATGAGTTTTACTTATGTAGATATACTTGAAATTATTCTTAGGCAAGTGAAATGAGTAAACTTATCTGGGTTCCTTTATTCTCTTAATAATTTTATTTGTCCAAGTACTGATGATATGTGGGTGCAAGTACCCGTTACTGTTTGCTTCACTCCTAATAAATTTGATTATTTATATGTAGCTTCTGGCTTTTGCAGAAAGAATGATGTTCTTGACACTCTTTGGGCCAGAAACACCAGGCATGTGACATCTCGTTCCACATTTGAAGGTATGAAAATGAGATTTTATTTTTGAATTCAACATTTTTAAAAACTAGTAGGGATCCTTTCACCATATTTCAACATTTTGTTCACATGGTTTACTTTCAATGTTTGTTGCACTCCACAAATAAGATTCTTCGAAAATGGATATGCTTTGGTTGATTGGGGTGCTTCCAAATTTTTGTTTCATTTGGTGGTGAAACTTCATGTGCTGCTACGGGGCTTTGCTGATGCAAGTATGATCTGTTGTCTTATACCTATCCAGAGGAAGCAAGTTATATTTTTCTTTCCCAGAAGGATCAGAAATATGCAAACCGTCCAGCACAGCTAGTTTGAGATAAAAGGCTCAATTAAGATGAAAAAAAGAAAAAAGAATGCAATAACTTGTCCAAAAAATGAAAAATAAAAAATAAAAACCATGCGAAGTATTTATGGAACAAGTATGCTTTAAATTTTGTTTTATAAATTTTACTAGGTTTTTGCCCGAGGAAGTTTATTGTAATCCCTTAATTTGGACAAGGCTTGGGTTACTCGACGGCGTAAGAGCATTGTTAAACTTGCAGTCTCATAATTACAGACAACCTTGAGGTGTGAGAAGTATGCCTCGAGGACTAACCTCATGGTCAGAGACTCCAAAGGTTTAAGAACCAGAAATTCCGTGCCACAATATAGGTAACAATAATCCAACACATAACGTCTTAGTTCATTACGCTCTGTTAGAGACAGGTGACCAATGATCCGGGCAATAGTGTTTTAGGTCACTATCCTTGCTTACAGTTCTTTATAGCTAGAAATATCACACAAAAGTTAATGAAAGGTCCAACAGATTGTGCCTTGGTTCATTACATTTAGAGATCCACACGTGGTAACAAATGCTCTTATGGTACTGGCTGTCCAGAAGCTTCAGATGGGGCCTTTGGAGCAAGGTTGAGTGGGGCAGGTGGTGCCGGAGCAGGGTGGAGTGGGGCAGGTGGTGCCGGAGCAAGGTGGAGTGGGCCAGGTGGTGCTGGAGGTAGAAGCCCAGGGCCTGGAGCTGCCTGGAATGTAGCGGGAAAGAATATTTACTAATTCAAATGTCAGAAACTGCATTTTTTAAAAGCAACTTTTTATACGGACTTTAATGTTCTTACATGTGAGGCTGCGCACTTTGTCTTATGAAACTTGATAAGAGCTCTGCTCTTGGGACGATTGCAAAGGTCACAAATCACAGATTTTGTTTCATGACCCTTCTGCTTATTCCTTCCCATGTTCTGTCATATGAAAAATACAGTGAGTCAATATAAATTTTCTACTAAATATGCAACATCAACTAAATACGAACCATGGCGACTTTCATAAAATAACTAAACTCTCTAAACCAAACTCTTTTAACTATCCGACTTCCAAGCACTTTAGTGAACAGTTTCAAAGAACTGCAGGTTAAGAATTATTTGGCATTCACCTTTTTAAAAGAAATTAGAGAAACATGGGCTTCCAATTGGTTCTGGTATGGGAAGGGCTTTTTTTTAGCCCGGTTCCTTGACGGTCTCTAAATCTTGTCGGAAGTATCCCCAACCTTTCAATTAGAAATGGATAAGTTGGGTATTTGGAAAGGATAAATACAGGATAGTGCGGACTGGTCCACCAATAAATTAATTTTGTGCAGATGTGAGATAGTAGGCTGTGTCCAACTCTTACATTACTGGCTTGGTCCAGTCAATGTATAGTACTCCAGTCCAATGAGAATCAAGGCTTTTGTATTGCAGGAAAAAATCCAAAATAATTCCACAAACACGATAACCAAGAAATAAGAAGAAAATAACATTAATACAAAGATTTATTCTATATATTATAATGTCACATTTGGTTCATTCTTTCATAAAAAAAAGTAGAATGAAATTAAGTGGTAGTTAGAATGAAATATATTGTTAATTTCAAAATTTTAGTTGAAAATAAAGAGGATGTGAAAATTAAATAAGTGAACGTTTATTCATCTTAGAGGAAATGTATTTCATTTATTTCATTTTCGACTTTATTGGAGGCGATTAACTAAACGTAATATAGGTGTTAAACAAGCTAATTATAGTGTTAGCTAATTATTTTATTATATTTTATCATTTTCAACTAAATGTAATATAGGTGTTAAACGAGCTAAGCATTCGGAAATAAATTAGAGCTCGAGTTTGATAAAAGACTCATTTAGTCAAGTTGGAATAAAAAAAAATTCTCTTTCCAAATTCGAGTTAGTTTACGCCAAGGCAATACAATAAATAGAACAATACGTTTTGAATTCAATTCAAATTTATGACTAAAAGTTCAATTTGAACATGATTCATCAAGTAGAATATGAACACATTTGAAAGTTAAATAAATTATTGGAGCTTATCAATCACTTATTTTCTCTCAATACTCTATATAAATTAACCTAACCTAGCAAATTAATCGTAAGCCAACTACAAATCAATCGTAAAGCCAACTGATGGAAAGAGTTCATAGTACCTTGGAGCAAGGAATGGCACTGTTGGAAATTGTATACCTTAGAGCAAGAATGGCAGTTGCTTCTTCGTCGCCTCTCCGTGCTCCTGATCGAAGATGATCCAAATGAACAATGTCGTTTGGTTCGTGCAAAAGGCAACAGGAAATAAAGGAGTGTTATGGACCTATACTAGTACTATCCACTAATAGCCCAAATTTGGATCAAAATTATGTGGGCCGCGTCATGAGAAGACTGTGAGTCCACTAGAGCCTCTCAGCTGACGAATTATATTATAATAATTAATAATGTATCATACAATATACACTAGTATAAAAAAACCCACAACAAAATAATTTGGGGAGACACATATCCAAACCCTCCCAAAATGTGTTTTGGTTAAATAATAATTTTAATATAAAAAATAATTAATCCATACTTCTTTTTATAAAAGAGAATAACATGTTTAGGGTGCGGGTAAGACATCCTATCTTGTCCCTTTTTTTCCCCTCCTTCTCTTGTCTTTTTGTTTGTGCTTTTTTTTTTTTTTTTTTTCCTTTTGATTTAATTCATAAAAAAAAATAAATTCATAAATAAGTGTTCAAAAGTTGATGTTATTTTATACAGACTTAATTTTTAGTGTAGGAAAAAAAATATTTATTACAGATTTTAAAAAATATATTTATAAATTTAAATTATTATGTTAAGTTTAGAATAACAAAATGTTATAAATCAAATAAATAACATCTAATTTATTTCCACAATTTTTTTTAGACTAATTAAAATATAAAGATGAACTCTCATTTATGAAAATTAAAATAAGTACGATTTTAAAACATTGCATAAAATACGAGTCATAAAATAAATTATTAAATTAACTATCTACTTTTTATGCTTTCCTCTTTTCCTTTTTTTTTCTTCTAATTTATAACTAAAATGAAAATTCATAAACAGGGTGTTAGAATTTTTATTTAAATTTAGAAATGTGTGTTTAGTGTAGGAAAAGAAATATTTATTTTAGATTTTTTAAAATCAATTTACAAAGCTAAGTTATTATACTAAGTTTAGAAAAAGAAAATGTTGTAATTTGTAATATTTCATGAATATATGAACTAATCAAATAAATGACACAATTTCTAGTTTTTAAAATTTTATAAATTGAATTTACGGATCAAATAATATCGTTGTTTTTACCTTCAAAGAGATCTAATATAATTTAGTTTATATATTTTTTTAAAACAAACTAAAACACCGAGAGTTCTCACTTGTGAAAATTGAGATAAACACAACTTTTATATATTGCATAAAATATGAGTTATAAATAAAATTTTAAATGAACTATTTTTACTCATTTTTAAGATATAGTTTTCAAATTTAAGTTAAAAAAATTATAATGAGGACCTCGCACAATGCGTGTAATTTTACCTAGTTTAATTGAAAGTTTTAAATTAAATTAATTTTTGTTGAGTATAATAGTAATATTACTTTTTAATTGATAAACGACGTAATGTGGCCATATTATAACGTAATGTGACACCGACACTGCATCTTTTATTCATTGCAACAAATACCCACTCAAATAAATAAATAAATAAATCTATGGCAACATCCAGCGGGGAAGATGGGCCGAACCACTAGTCCGCATTCATAACATTTAGTACTTACTTTTGTTCAAATATTCTTTCATTTTGTATAACATGCTCCTGTTGAATCAATTGAATCACTTCTAACGTAGATGTACAACTAAGATTAGAAGATGACTCAACTTGGGATCATACAATTTCTCAGCACTTGCAGTGCTCGTGTCGAGGGAGGTAGTCATTTTATTTTGGCAAGATACTTTTGTGACATTGATTATGCAATAACTTAGATTATAAGCCCCATATCAGGCTTCATAAATTGATTTTTAGTAACTAATGCAAGGATTGCACCACCCGACATTGTGTAATTCATTACAGGCTTATAGCTATGATCTCTAGTTGTATCCCCAGTCAGGCACGACGACACCGCATGTTGAATTGGAGGAGTGTGTGACAAATTTTGTTGGAAAGCCAGCTGCCTTGGTTACTGGCATGGGCTACGTGACAAAATCTGCGATCCTTCCTATCTTTAAATGGGAAGGTATGCACTTGAGAAGTAAGAAACATCTATCTGTGTACTCATTAATTTTAAATTAAATTTTTTTTTTCCCTCATACTCACAATGTTATCATCTACAGGGAGGGTTGATAATCAGTGATTCTCTTAACCACAACTCTATTGTCAAGGGTACTAGAGCGTGAGACGCTTCCATTCAAGTTTTCCAACAAAACAGTGAGTTTTGTTGGGGATTCGATGTTATTAGGATACTTTTTATTTGAAAACCTATTTAAAATATCTCATGCGTATGGTTTATTAATCATACCTCACTCTCTGTCCTTTGAATTTATTTGCAGCTCCATCCCACACGGAGAAAGTTGTGAGATAACATATTGCTGAAGGACAACCCAGAAGAACACATAGACCATGGAAAAAAATTATGGTTATTGTCGAGGGAATATACGGCATGGAAGGAGAACTGTATAAGCTTCCATAGATTGTTGCAATTTGCAAGAAATACAAGGTGATGCATATATATGTTAGATGGTGACTTTACATTCTTACATAAATCTTATTCGGTGTATGGGAAGTCAGATGTTTTAGTATCTTCATTGGCTAATTTAATGTAGCTAACTTATGGGACCTTTGGCATCCCTTTGCAATGCTGCATAACTCGACCGCACAAAATTTTATTCGACACTTCGAATATTGCAGATGTAGTTATATGATTCTTTTAGCTTTCTAGGTAACAATAAATCAAAAGCACCGTCTCAGACTCTCAGCCAATGATTATATTATGCATTCCTCGATTCAACACCTTTAAGTAGTGTACTTTACCTAAAATTCTGGTGAATTCCATTTCATTCCTAATCCAACTTGACATACAAGATTTGACATAGATATGTCCTTTCTTTTGGATTTTATAATGTGCCTAAAACATAATAATATTTTATGCGTTAGACATTCAAAATTAAACACACACACACACAGAGCTACATTAAAAGTTTAATGAAAATACGAAGTGTTTATTTCATAACCCTCTCCATTTGAAACGGATTTGATGCTTATCTGCATCCTGTTTTGTTAATCAAACGGTCTGTAGCGGATATGCTTCAATGCTTTACATTCGTCTCTGGTTTATTATTATTTTACTTGTACATCCTTACTGGGACCTTAATTATATCTGTCCATGTTTTGTGTTGTTTCATTTCAGTTTTCTGTCTACTTGTTTAAAGCGTATGTATATTTGGACGAGGCTCACAGCATTGGAGCCGTTGGTAAAACTGGAAGGGGGTGTTCGTGAACTTTTAGGTGTGGATACTGCTGATGTGGATATCATGACGGTAAGTTTCGCCATGTCATTTGGATCATGTGGTGGTTCAGTACATTGCTGGATCCAAGGTTTGTTTTGTGTTCATCCTTCCTCGAGCCTCCTTGAAATTGTGGTTAATATCGGGAAATGGATTATTTTAGCTCCTAATGAGCCCATGTATTATTCCATTTCTTTTCCTGATAAGCTGCATTGTCAGACCTTTTACCTCTTTAGCAAGGTTAAAGTAGTTATATGTGATTTCTAGTATTGTCGCTTAATTCTTATTCGGGGAGTAAAATCTCAACATATATGTGGGCTTAGATTTTGGTAGATTTAATAAGTTACCGGCATCATTACCACGGCTAATATTTTCAAAATCAATTTCCAAAGTACAGTTTTCCTGCTCATTTGTATGCCCCGTCAATTTCATCTCCAGCTGCTCAACTGATTATATCGGCCATAAAAGTCATTCTTGGGCAGTATGGTTCTGGTAGAGGTTTGGGAACTACCGTGCCTTCTCCAT
>JAUMHB010047106.1:0-17286 GCA_032359685.1 Pittosporum tobira
TTCCGGCCAAAATTAGAATTAAACTCGCCGGAAGATTTAATTTCAAAAAATGTATGAACATTGAGGTTCGATTTCAATTTTTTTTTTTCAGGGTTCAATGTCTAAAAGTCATAATAACACAGGATCAAAATTACCTTTTAGCCAAGAATTTAATCCCAATTTGCTGATTAATTTGAAAGATCACATTGGAATGTTTGGTTACGTACAATAAGTTGTCCCTTCAAATGAGTAAGACGATCATCGATGAAAGCATCTGGGCTTTCTGTGATTCTTGCACCAATTGAGAGGAATGGAAGTAGACAATTGTTCAAGAAATCATTTGATCGGATTGTGATTGAGAAAATGGATTTCTTCATAATGAAATCTCTAGCTTTGCATGCACCCAATAATTTATCAATCTGTTTCCTTGTAATGTTGAAATAATCAACCTGGATATCCATTGAAAGCCTATTAACCAGCAAAACAAAATAAAATACTCCTATGTACAATCATCTTCCATTCGTTCTAATTTTGAAGTAGAAACATTGATGTAATACGAGCTTGAAATTATCTCCCAATTCTAAAATTAGAGATAATAATTGTTTTTGGTTCATTTCAAAATCAGATATACATTTATACTTTAAGACAATGAATGACCTTATATTACGCTCTTTTCTTCTAAGCTATCATTTTGTGGGAGTCTGACCCAAAATGGCCTACAATCCGAAACAGAACTTCGCTCTGATCTGGGTTTGGGTCCGACCTAACAACTATCATACCGACGGGGCAAACGCCATATGTTGCCGTAGAGGTGGTTACATTACTTGTACGTGTCTGCTATATTTTTGGATTCAAGCACGACGATTATTTGTGCGCTATTTACTCTCGAGAACCTACACACTCAAATCATTCTCTCTATCTTTTTTGCTCCTCACTCCAAAAACCTACATACTATAAGTCATTTTTTGCTCTCTTCTTATATAGATTAATATTGTAAATAAAAAATTATTTTAAAAACTATCTTTTTTTTAAAAAAAAATTATCATTAATTTTGGAATGGATGAAGTATTAACTTACATATATTCTTCCAGTGGCATTCATAACTCCACCACCTCCTGATGCATAATTAATTCCATGCAATATCGTGCTTCCAGTAGAATTTGGGGCAAGAAATGGTACTGCATGGTGTGGTTGCCCTAGTTCCTCCCCTACGAGAAAATAAATGCACACAAAAATTTACAAGAAAAAAGAAATTGCTATATGAAGTTATGAACCTAATTGCTATATGAACTTTTCAAAAAATTCAGCAGTAATTGTGGAGTTAGCATTTGCATACTCCGTATATGATAGGTATGTCTTACCAACAATGTCTCCAATGGTTTTTCCATTGGTGTAGCGGCCTGTGGGGTTCCCTCCAGAAGGTTTGAAATCAATCCCATTTGGTTTGATATTAGCCTTAACCAAAGTCGGAAGATAGTTATTGTTTCCTGCATCAACTAAAGAATCGCCGAAGATGAACGAAGCTCTGCTTTTGAGTTTATAATGATCACCATCATTGTCTCCCTTGGCGAATAAGCTCAGGTTTATGAATTATGATGATGCTGCACATAATTAAAGCGAAAATCCTATAATTTTTCTTGGCCATGGCTTCTAAAACTCCAAAAATTTATGTTTGAGAAATTAAGAAATTGACATGTTACAATTACATATGGACGCCCTACTATTCATGAAAGCAGAAAAGATGCAATAAGATTAGTAGATGAGTTACATTTGTTATGACCATTTTCTTTTCTTTTTGTAAGGAAGAATATGCTGCGAGAGTGCGAGGTGAATGTGGAAATTCGAGAGAGGTTGGTCAGCAATGTTAGTTCTGGACTTCTTTGTGTTTATTTCTTCTTTGTTTGTTTTAGTCCAAAAACTTGAGCAAAAAATTTATTTACTGGTGAATCCAACTGTATTTTTTTTGGTATTAAAGCCCAATACTATTTGATTGTGCATTCTAAGTCGAAACACATTTAGAAAAGCCCTTGTGAGCATCCAATATCCACTCCTATCAGTCCAAAAGCCTGGAGATATCTACCTGTCCATTTACAGGTAAATTCCATCAACACGATTTTAAAATCTTGTAAAATTTAAGGAAAATATTCAAAATAACATTTTGCTGACGCAATTTTATTCCACATTTTAAATAATTGTGCTTTAGGAGTACAATATGTGCACATCAAAGAGTAGCTTGTGCACGTCAAGAAATAGCTCAAGTGATAGTAAGTTTTATGATAAATTTATTTTCTATGGATATTTCTCCTTCTCATGTCGTCAATTTGTTTCGTCTTTTTTGCAAATTTACAAGCCCAAACAGATTTGCAAGAACGTGGGCCTTTCAGCCCAAGGTCATCAAAGGGTCAGCGACACAGTTGACACTTTGACATTGTTGACCTTACTTCGACCCCAAAAAAACAAAAAAAAAAAGTAATTCGAACATGTACCCATAGCTCGTGCCTCGTGATTCGAACAAGACCCAATTCACGCCCACGATTGGACTCCCTACATAGAATCGACCGTTGGAGAGACCTATTAGAGAGGGAGAACGCACTGGCACTGCATCTGCCTCGTAACCATGGTGACAATGGGAAGCGTAGAAACCTCTGCAAACCCTAATCACCATCAACAGAGCAACCAATATGGTCAAACCCAAACTCAAACCCAAACCATTTGTGATTATGAAAAGTGCAGAGAAGAAAGAATCAAAGAGAATCTTGAAAGGATGCAAAAGCTTGGCATACTTGACCTGTCTCTCAAACTCAAAAGCACTTGCGAGCCCCCAAACCGTAGAAATAGCAATAATAGGACCTCTATTGGAAAAACCCCTCCACATCTGGCGCCTTCTGGACCAGTCCGTCGCTCTTCTAGGTACTGATATTTTGGCCTATCTTTAGTTGGATTTCAATACTTTTTGTTCACTTTGTAAAGTATTGAGATTTTGTTGAGTTTAAACTTTTAAAGTTTTGAGAAAAAGTTAGATACATTACGGTTTAGGCGATCGTTTGTTTTATATGAAAAAAAAAAGAGGCAAAAGTTGGGTTTTGTTGAAAATGTATAGATTCATTTCTTGTATTCCACTGGCATCTAAAGTTATTTACGGTGCTTATGTTCGGTGGGTTTTGTTATTTTTGTGGATTATGATTTGGGTTTTTATAATTTTCACTTGATTGATTAATGTTCAAGTGTCGTGTGAGAGCTTAGTTTCGGTTTGGTAGTTATTGCTCTATTTTGTGCTGAACTCTACAAAGTAATGAGATTTTGATCTGCTTAAAGTTAAAAGTCTAAAATGTTTGGTAGGTTTTGTTGTTTCCGTGGATTAAGATTTGAGCTCTTATAATTTGCACTTATGTTGATAATGCTTAAGTATGTGTGTGAGAGAGAGTTTACTTGTAGCTGTAATCTGTGTGAATGTCCTTTTGTTGTCTAAATTTTTTTTTTTAAAATGGATTTTTTTACATAGTTGAACTTGGTTTGTTGGTGAAGTTGTTTTTCTCAACATTTATTGTGCTTTTGATGGGATTTTAGGTTGGGTAATGTGACCCCAGTTAGCTATGCCGAAGTAAAGTTGTTAAAGAAAGATTCATCCATAGCAACTGAGAGTGGGTTGCTGAGAGAGGGCCCTAAACCAGAGGTTTACACTGATGAGCATGAGAAGTTATTAGGCCACACAAACATGAGTTGGACACTTTTTGTGGATGGATATGGCAAGGATGGGAAGCGAATTTATGATCCTGTCAGAGGAAAGACTTGTCATCAGTGCAGGTTTGGGGTGCTCTCCATAAATTAATGAAATTAGCTTTATGTTTCTTTGTACTATTTTTGAGATAGATTTATGTTCCTTGAACTGCATTTGATCCTTGCAATACATGAAGAGTGCAAATTATTTTGCAGGCAGAAAACTCTTGGTCATCGCACGCAATGTAGCCGGTGTAACAAGGTCCAAGGACAGTTTTGTGGAGATTGCTTGTACATGAGGTATGCAGTACCGCAAACGAAATAGATAAGTTTCATCCTCGTCTAAGTTTTATAATGGTAAGCTTCATTAAATACCTAGCTTATTGAGGCTTAAATTGCAATTCGTTATTTGATTAACTCACCCACAATGCCAAGTGGTAAGCTTCACTAAATACGTGGCTTATTGCGGCTTAAGATGGAATTCGTTAGGTGATTACCTCAACCGCAATGCTAATACCATTTCACTATGTCAACTTGAAGCTTGATTGGCTTTTTCACTAAGTGGCAAGTGCTGCTCTATTTTAAGAAAACACTTGATTCATTTTAATTTCCACTCTGTAATCTCCTATGCAAATATCCAAATATAATAATCCACTTTTACTTGGATAGCTGTCTGACCAATGTCTAATAAGGCGTCAAAACATGAACATGCTGCAATACGAATAACTCAAGAAACTTAATTTTTGTGTTTCTTATGTCATTGAACTGTCTTCTATTTTAGTTAATCAAGATAATGGTGGAACTTATATCACAAGGAAGAAATAGTTTGAACTTGGAGCTTCCACATATGTAATATGTTATTCCCTTACTTTATCCTTTCCTTAAGTACCTTAAGAATTGTTAATATATTTTACAATACAAGTTGCAAGTAATGCAGGAAACGTAAAACTTGTGATATGATTGACAGTATATAATCCACAGTTTGACATTTAGCAGGGCTATGCATGAGAGTGAGTAACAATTTTAAGGCTAAAATAAAAGGCTAATGGTTTGTCTATATGAATTTTCTTCCCCTGTATGTTTGACAATTGTTTTTGTTAGTTGAAAGCTGGTAGATCCCTTCGTAAGGCGAATCTAATACAGATTTACTAGATTTATATCTTTCTTATGGGTTGTTTCATGGTAAGTTGATGTTGACTGCTTATCATAAAGGGTCAAGGTATGACACATTGACACTCAAAGTTCAGTTCATTTAATTACTGAGTTTTCAAGCACGTTGCTGACGGCTGGCTTTTGTTGGGCTGGGTATTTAAGCTCAAAATGCGGTTATGTGAGCAGATTGGATTGTCTAATCATCTATATCCATAAAAGCTCAAGCCAATTGTTCAGATCTCTTACCTTATTAATATGTTGTCTTTTCCTTCTCATGTTTTTTGACATGTTGAAGGTCTATTAAAGAAAAAGCCTTATGATTTATGAAAATTAAATTAGGGTTTCTGTCCCTTGTTAGATTCTTGAAGAAATAATTTGAATGCCTTCTGCTTCTGGTATCAAATCTAATGATTTTGTAGATATGGAGAGAATGTACTCGAAGCAAACCAGAACCCGGAGTGGATTTGTCCCGTCTGTCGTGGAATTTGCAACTGCAGTTTGTGCCGGCAAGCAAAAGGGTGGGCTCCCACTGGTATGATGTATAAGAAGGCAAGTTCTTGTAACCTTTGTTTACATGCCCTCAAATATTTTCCTGAGTTTCTGAACTCATTTTCTCCACTTTTGTAGATTTCTAGTTTGGGCTACAAATCAGTTGCACATTATCTTGTCCAAACCCAGCGCTCAAATACTGTTTTAGAAAAGGATTCTGGTTCTAAAGTTCCAGTGTCCGCAAAAAGATCATTGCCTTTTTCAAGTGTGGAAGAAACACCGAAGGTGAAGGAATCTGCTGATTCCAACAATGACCTCAGAAAATCACTTGAGCCAGAGTTTGTGGACGACAATGAAATAGACGAGGATCACAAGGGTATGGAAGAGGATATTATAGCTGAAAGGCTTGATAAAGAACACGTTGACGGTATTGTGGCACCTGAATGTAGTCGCTGCCCAACAGAAGTTCCTGAACTCACAATTAAGTCCAGTAATGAGCACCAAGGATTGCCAAAGCCTGAAGCCGAAAACAACAAAACCGATGATAGTAAAATCAACAAGAAGGAAGAGGGCATGCAAAGAAGCATTGTGGCATGTGAAAGTAGGCCTGGCCCAACAGAAGTTCCTCAACTCACAACCAAGTCCAGTGATGAGCACCGAGGATTACCAAAGCCTGAAGCTGAAAACAACAAAATCAATGATGATGAAATCAACAAGGAAGAGGGTGTGCAAAGCATTGTTGCTCTGAAAAGTTTGGCGGGGTCTAAAAGAAAAGCGTCTATTTGCACTGAACCAATGGTTGACAACATTGGAGCAAGATTAAGGCAGAGACGTGGGAGAGGATCCATAAATGATAAAGTGGAGCTCATTGGGCTGAATGAAGAAACTTTAAACCCTAAGAATGAGCAAATGAAGAATGTAGTCTCAGAGATCGAAGAACAGGCGACTAATCCACGCGCTGACAGTAACGCTAGAAGACTGAGGCCGCGGAGAAGGTGAATGCAAAAAAGTTGAGGTCCCTTTTTTATTTTTTTGTAAGCAAGATTTTAATGCAGTGCTTATTTGGCTTATTTGGCCTATTGATTGATGTTGCAACATGGCTTTTTATTGGTATGGGGGAGGTTATTTGCAGCATTTAGGTTTTTGTTTATGTCCCAGTTTTGAATGACACTGGAATCACATGTACGATGACATCATCGCATTTAACGAGCATTATGCACAAGGGTGCCTTCATTATTATCTATTTCTATTTTGGCTTTTCGTTGTCGTTTGGTCACATGTTTATATCAGGATCTGATGCAGAACTACTACGTTGAAGTGAATTTTCTAGTAGTATTTTTCCATATGATATGAACATTTGATTGTTCCATCTAAAACTAGAACTATCCCAAAGCCATTTGCACAATTTTTTTCAAACACCAAACATCGATTCTCCTTTTATGGTCCCTGGATGGACAATTGGACATTGGAATATGTTTTCCATATTCAGAGACCCAACTCAATGAACCCTATTGAGCCCAAGTGAAGATGTCAAGCCCCACAAATTCTAAAGACTTCCATTCTTGTTGGGGGATAAAAGGAGCCCCCAAAGCAAAAGGCTTAAAGGCATATGTTTCTATAAAGACTAAAATGTATTTTTGACCATGTGTTTTTATTTTTTTTAGACATTGAATCATAACCAAAAAAAATTTCAAATTGAACTTCAATGTTTATATATTTTTAGAAATTAAACATTCGGATCAGCGCAAGGTAATTAATTGAACGGAGGAAGGGCATAATTGGTATTTCACATACCAAGCCTACATAAAATGTTTCTTTTTTTGACCTTGTATTTTTTGCAATTTTAGACATCGAACCCTATCCCAAAAAATAATAAAAATAAAAATAAAATCGAAATTAAAGCTCAATATATATATAATTTTAGAAATCAAAACTATTAAACAATGATAACTAAAAATATACTATAAATAAAAAATAATTAAAATTATAAGGTAAAATAAAATTACTAACAATAATATAATACTATTTAATAAAGTAAACAATGATAACTATAATCTTATAAATAATAAATATGCTACACTATTTATTTTGAATATAAATTGAAACTATTAAAAAATCAGTTAAATTAATTTAATAATTAATAAAAAAATTATTATCATGAGTTTCTAAACATTTAGGAAAAGAAAATATTGATAATTAAGTAATAATGTAACTAATAATAAACTAAAATTAGAATGTAATAATATTCTAAATTAAAAATAATATTATGAATAAGTAATGATAACTAGCTAACTAGAAAAAAAATATTATAAATACAATAAAATATTATGGGCTATTAAATAATAACCATAGTGTCACATATTATCAATGTAAATTAAAGTTATGAATAAAACTAAAACTTGTGGTATACCGTTACTTACTTAATATAATAAATAATGATAACTGAGTACACATTTCTATAAATTATAATTAAAAAACTAATGCTAATAAAATTTATTAACCAAGGAAATAAATTAGGTTTAAAAAAAATAAAAATAGATTGAAGTTATTTAAGTGAGTTGATAAGGAATGTTTGATTTCTAAAAATTTACATAGTTTAAGTTTTGATTTCTAAATGTTTTCTTTTGTTGGGGTTCAATGTCTTATTCTGTCATATTAATTCTGTGAAATTATGATATTACCCCTAAGAAAAAAACATAACGTCACTTTTCGATCAAAATTAGACAGAATTTTGGTCGAAAGGTTAAATTTTTAAAAATGAATGAATATTAAGATTCGATTTAAAAAAATATTTTTGTCTGAGTTCAATATTTAAAAATAATAAAAACAAAAGGTCAAAAATAACTTTTAGCTTCTGAAACCACACTTCTACTCATTATTTCGGCTGAAAATAATAATTCCCAGACTTTGATTAAAGTTGATGCTTTTATATGCTGCTCTATAAAGTACATTATTGCATGAGCATTTAAAACTAAGAACACATTGAATGATAGACAGCATGCAAAGTCCATATAATTTTATTTGACTGATCGATCATCATCATACTTCATTATTTCTTCCATTATAACAGCACACCGCAGCATTGGTGGGGAATGTTTCAGCAAAAGAGAAAGCAATTGACGATATGCAACTGTCTACAAAGAGCTTTAAGAAATAATCTCACTTTTTTTGAATATATATATATATATATATATAATTCAACCACTAATTGATTCAAAAGTTAGAAACAAAAGTGTCATGAAGCTTACATCTCCTGCTGGTTTTGAGATTATAATCACTATTCACAATCCGATTATATATTGTTGATAATAATAATAATTCCTAAGGCTTGTTTCCCCAAAAAATATTTTTAAAAAAAAATAAATAAATAAATAAAACAATCCAATTATAAATTAGTTCACATAAGCTCATATATTATGATGATTTATGAAGTCCATCGACTGATGTAAGTACTAGCATACGTTCATATTGATGCATGCATCCAAGGATAATATTAAAAATTGTTTGATAAACTAGTTTTGAGAAGAAATGATTTCCTTAATTTACGTGACATTAGCAAAGGCGACAATCTGTATTGCATTACATTTATCTAGAGGTGGTTTAATAAATAAATCTCCCCCGGTTTGAAGATGATTATTGACATCAATGATATATCTTATCTATTTTAAAGCCAGGCCCACAGGGATAAGATACACCGATGCAGATGCTTTTGCTAATATAATGGAGTTTATAAATGTTTTATAGTAATTAATTACTCATCTTCGATCATATGTGATCTTATGCTTGTTTAGCAGTTGCATATGTGATCACGATTTACAGTTAAAATTCAACTTTAAATTTTGTTGAAATTAAATTTAAACTGCACACTCAATCTTTTAAATTTAGATTTAATTTATCAAACATGATTTTTTTGTTGTTGCATTTGAGCTCTATAATCTTTAAACGCTACTATCAATCAAATATTGAGTTTGATAAGCTCTACCAAATAAACTTTGAAGGAAAGTGCGAGTGCGGCTTAGGCTTCAAAATTATATGCTCAACTGTACATTTCTGCAGGGTGAAATACAAGGAATTGCAAAATGTAAAATTAATTTATTAATGTTCAAACTTTTCAAGAGAAGATTCGAAACTCTGTCCTTTTAGCGGTTCTACTTGATAGAAATATATACGGATTCTATTGAACAAAATGAATTTCATTTTTAAAATTTTAATAATATATTTTATTTCACAATTATTCTTAATTGTTTAATTAATAATGAATTGTGATGACTTAAAGACATTATGTAGTAATGATTTTATACTATCTATTACTATTAAAAAAAAAAAAAAAACAATAACTCCTTTTATGGACAAAAATAATTGAAAAATAAAATTCATTTTGCAAAACAAGGAAACAATTACGAGGAAAAAAAAAAATACTCTTTCTTTACTTCTTTAAGTCATTAGAAGGATCAAAAATTAGTATTGCAATTGATAACATTATAACTCTCACATTTTGTCAAATCATATAAATATTTTGTTTACTTATTAATAGAGTGATGATATTGCCACACGGAATATGAATAAAATATTTTTTAAAAAATTAAAAAAAAAAAAAAACTTTAAATAAAATAATCCGAACATAGAGATGGAATATAAGCGAGTAATGAGTTGCAAATGCAGTACGTGTAGTTTGACTTAACGACGGAGTCAAAGCATTATTGGAAAAGTTAAATTTGTAGTCAATTTGGCTCTTTTTTTTTTTTTTTTTTTTACTTTTGGTTGCAGTCTCTAGTGCTTCGTGCCCTCCCAACTCCAACTAAAAAGAATCCAAAGAGAGATTGTGGTGAAGATTTTTGCACAATTGACATGGTAGAGGACTTAATTTAGATACCAAAATTTGTCCAAATCAAAAAAAAAAAAAAAAAAAAAAAAAAGTCAAAAATGGAAAAGATAATGGGGGGGCACCATGCAAAAATTAGTTTATGTTTTTTTGTCGGAATCAAACGGATACGACACTGCTGTGACATTGACGATTGAATCACACCATCACCAACCTTTTCAATAAATAATGGTATTAAAAAGGAAATTTCAAAACACGAGTGTCTTATTGTGTACATAAACTTCAATATAATTGATAATGTCAATGGTCACGGAGTTAAAATGGATTAATCTTTCATACGTATAGATGTGGTAACAAAATTGTACTGCATAAAATATATGAGATATTATTAACCTTTCACATCCTTACTAATAAAACATACTATATCACTAAAGAACAAATAAATTAATTCTTATCTAAGACTACCAAATGAGTTGAATTTAGTCGGATTTATTTATCGACTTTAAATTTGACTTATTTAGTTAAAATAGATTTTTCACCTGTTCGAGTTCGACTCGTTTAACTTAAACGAATTTTTTACGAATCAAATTATAACTTTTTCATCAATAATTTAAAAGATTTAATATTTTTAAACTTTTATCGAACTGAACTCGAGAGTTCGATTTGTTAAACTATATAATTTTTTTTAATGAATTTCACCTAAAATCAAGTTATAAACTAGTTTAGCACTCTCTAATCTTACAATAAAGAGTTTTAAAAAACTACAACACATTTCTTTTTTAAATTTAAAAAAAATAACATTTCTCTTTTAAATAAAATAAAATATTTAATTTATTTTATTTTATCAAATAATATAATTCATCACTCTAACAATTTAAAAAGTGGTAAGACCGAAAGATTATGAAATAATTCTATTTGTTATATCCGGTCAGAAGTCAAAACTAGAAAGCAAGTAATGGACACTTTTTACTTTTTAATCCAACCACCATAATTTACATGGGCCAGTGACAGAAGGGCGAAAGTAACAGGGAGGGTTTAACGGACTAGCGGGTACGCTGTGACCATCCAGAGAGCTATTTGCTTCATAGCGATACTGAAAATTAGTACATCTGGTTTTGACTGTTTGCTTTAAATTAGTTGCAGCAAAACTACAGTGGGAGAGGAAAGACAAGTAGGAGAGAGAGAGAGAGAGTGCTTGGAGCTGTTTCAGGCGTTTCAAGAACTCTTAATACAAAATCAAAATAAGCAAAACTCTGTTCTTTTGCTGCGTGGAGTGGAACCATTTATCTTTGCCAGTCACTATTCGTGTCTTTTGTGGTGTCTATTTCATGCTGTTTTCCACGTTTTGGGATCTGGGTTTCCTGCTCTACTGTCTAAGGTTTTCATTTTCCTCTCTTTCTTGCAATTTGTCAACGTTTTGACTTTATATGAACAGGGGATTTTTCATTTTCTTCGCATTTTTTGAATCTTAGCTCTTGATTTTCTTTGGGTTTTACTAAATCTGGAAAATATTTTGATGGTTTACTAATTTTATACATTTTCATTTGCCAAAATTTCCTCTTTTACTCTCTTTTATTCCGAATTTTGGGTCAAAATCTAGGGCTGTACTAGTGTATTCCACTTGTTTCAGATCAGCTAAATTTGAGCTCTTTTGTTTGTTTGTTTGAATTTCTTCTTAAAGCAAAGCCTTTTGTGGCTTTTCTTTTGATTTCAATTTCTGAAAGCAAAGTCTAATACTGAGAATGCTTTTAATTTGATTCCTGTAGTTTCTGAGTCTAAGGCTTGAAACTATACCTTCTTTCTTGGTTTGGTGTTAGATGGGCTGAACAAATTCTTACATTCTGCTGAAGCTTTTGCATTAATCCTTTCTGGGGTTTCTCCTTGTTTGATTACACAGATAAGCTTTAATGCATCTTTCACTGTGGAAGCCAATTTCCCACTGTGCTTCTCTAATCTTGGACAAAAAGACAAGAAAGAAAGATGGGTCTGACCAATCAATAGATGGAATCAGAAGAAACCCATCAGTTATCAGAAGATTGCACGAGCACAAGCTAAGGGAAGCGCTTGAGGAAGCATCTGAAAATGGGTCCCTTGTTAAGTCCCAAGTCATGGACTCTGAGTCCATGGACAAACAAGAAGAGGGATTGGGCCGATCGCGATCACTTGCAAGACTTAATGCCCAAAAGGATTTTCTCAGAGCCACCGCTCTTGCTGCTGACCGGACATTCGAATCCGAAGACTCAATTCCTGACCTCCATGAATCATTCTCGAAATTCCTGATGATGTACCCCAAGTATCGGTCATCAGAGAAGATCGATGAGATAAGATCGGAGGAGTATGCACATTTGTCTGATAGTGTGCCTAAGGTATGCCTTGACTATTGTGGATTTGGCTTGTTTTCATTCCTGCAGACTGTTCATTATTGGGAGTCTTCTACATTTAGCTTGTCTGAGATAACTGCTAATTTAGGCAATCACGCTCTATATGGAGGTGCTGAAAAAGGCACTATAGAACATGATATAAAGACTAGGATAATGGATTATTTGAATATTCCTGATAATGAATATGGTCTTGTTTTTACTGTGAGTAGAGGATCAGCTTTTAAGTTGCTAGCTGAATCCTACCCTTTTCAGAGCCATAAAAAGTTGTTAACCATGTTTGATCATGAGAGTCAGTCTGTGAATTGGATGGCTCAGTGTGCCAAAGAAAAAGGTGCAAAAGTTTATAGTGCTTGGTTTAAATGGCCAACCCTTAAACCCTGTTCAACTGATTTGAGGAAGCTAATTTCTAATAAAAAGAAGAGGAAGAAGGACTCGGCAACTGGTCTATTTGCGTTCCCTGTCCAGTCTAGAGTTACTGGGGCCAAGTATTCTTATCAATGGATGGCACTGGCTCAACAGAACAATTGGCACGTCTTACTTGATGCTGGGGCATTGGGTCCTAAGGATATGGATTCTCTTGGTTTGTCTTTATTCAGGCCGGATTTCATTGTTACCTCATTTTACAGGGTATTTGGGTTTGACCCAACTGGTTTTGGATGCCTTCTCATT
The DNA here is from genome assembly GCA_032359685.1 of Pittosporum tobira. NCBI lineage: Eukaryota > Viridiplantae > Streptophyta > Magnoliopsida > Apiales > Pittosporaceae > Pittosporum > Pittosporum tobira. The sequence continues at coordinate 13,210 of JAUMHB010047106.1, forward strand.
AAAAAAACTGCAATGGCAAGTCTTCAAAATCAGTCTGGTCATGCTGGCTCCGGTATAGTGAAAATTACTCCAGTTTTCCCCTTGTACCTTAGTGATTCAGTAGATGATCTCCCTGGATTGTCTGGAGTTGAAGGTGACAATCTTGGTGCGAATGGTGAAGTAGCCCCTGAAACTCGGGTAGGAAGTAATATGCCTGCATTTTCTGGTGCATACACTTCTGCTCAGGTGAGGGATGTCTTTGAGACTGAGATGGATCACGATAACAGCTCGGACAGAGATGGGGCTAGCACTATATTTGAAGAAACTGAGAGTATCTCCGTTGGGGAGGTTATGAGGAGTCCAGTCTTTAGCGAAGATGAGTCATCAGATAATTCATTGTGGATTGATTTGGGCCAGAGTCCATTGGGGTCTGATATTGTTGGACAGCATAACAGACAGAATGGAACCTCTCCATTGCCACCCCTTTGGTTTAGTGGCAAGCACAAAAACAAACAGATTTCTCCAAGGCGATCATCAAAGATATCCGAAAACCCGATATATGACAATGAGCCTCACGATGATCACATGTTATCATTCGATGCTGCTGTTCGGTCGGTATCTCAAGAAGTGGACTATTTTAAGGAGATTCGTGAGGAAGAACTTTTTGTGGAAACAAGCCCTGCAAAAAATTATGGAAATAATTCAGATCATCAGTATGATCATGAGATTGAGGAAGAACGCAACTTTTGCAATGGCTCAGTGTCTGAAATTTGTCCCGGCGCAAAAGAGAGTGCTATACGAAGAGAGACAGAAGGTGAGTTCAGGTTATTGGGAAGGAGGGAAGGAAACAAATTTTCTGGTGGTAGATTTTTCGGTGTTGAAGAAATTGAACAATCGGAGAGTAGGGGAAGAAGAGTATCCTTTCGTATGGAAGACAACCATAAATCACGACTGAACTATCCTTCTGAACGTGGAGAGTTCCTTGTGACAGGCCTGGATGATGAAGAATACTTGAGTGATGATTATGATGATGGGCAAGATTCTGGTAGGAGAGAACCGGAGATAAGATGTACGCACCTTGACCATGTAAACATGTCAGGGCTCAACAAGACTAGCCTTCGGCTCCGATATTTGATCAATTGGCTCGTGACCTCACTACTGCAATTAAGATTATGTAGACCAAATGGGGATGATGCTTTGCCACTTGTGCACATCTATGGCCCCAAAATTAAATATGAAAGGGGGGCGTCAGTAGCATTCAATGTGAGGGACAGAAACGGGGATTTAACTGCTCCAGAAGTTGTCCAGAAGTTGGCTGACGCAAACGGTATTTCTCTTGGCATCGGTATTCTCAGTCATATAAAGATTCTTGATAGCTCAAGACAGCAACGTGGTGGTCTGAATCTTCAAGATGCTACTAATCTGTGTGGGCCGATGGAAAATGGGCAGCACGATGGGAAAAATGGGTTCAGTAGAGTTGAGGTAGTCACTGCTTCTCTTGGATTTCTGACCAACTTTGACGATGTTTACAAGCTGTGGGCTTTTGTGGCAAAGTTTCTTAATCCAGCTTTTGTCAAAGAGGGTGGTGGACTAGCAACTGTTGCGGAAAATGAAGAGGAGGTGTGAGGCTCGAAACAGGTATGGATGATTTTACCTCAATTCTTAAGAAGATGGATTCATCTGGGGATGGAATTTATATATTCTTGGTTTGGTTAGTCAAATACAACAAAAAGGCCGGGATATTTTTACTCATCCCAGATTGTTCGACGGACAAACCAGGTGAACCGAGTTCACTTATTTTGAATTTCTTGTGGAGTTAGCATTAGAAACTTGTGTCATCTGAGAAGTCCTGATGAAGTCAAAGTAAAATGAAATGAGTAGAGACTTTTCTCAGTTCCAATCTTTTGCTGCTGTAAACCAGATTTGTTATATATATATAAAATTGAGTTTGTATGGCTTGCTTTCAGGATGTTACTATTAACTTTTTTTTTATCATCTTCATTTGAATTAGCTTTTTCTGGATGTAGTCTTTCGACCTCCTGTGTTCGATAACGGGATCTATAGTCGCTGGGCTATGACTTCCAAACTTTCTTGGCTTCATGCTGCATTTTGTTAAAATTTCAGTTTATATTTCTTTAGTCTCTAACTATTCAGAAAAGGGTATCCAATGAGGATATGATAGAGACAAGATTAAGTGATCTCAATGGGCTCAATTATTGTACTAAAAAGGAAGTTAAAAAAAATTACTCTAAAGGGCTCAAGTATTATTGTAATAAAGTAAACAGTTGACTCCAATCACTAATATTTAAAAGTAGTAAAAAGATATATAATTTAACTTAAGAATCTTATGTTAAATTCGTTTCTGTGCAATAAAGTTTATTAGTTAGTGGAAGGATTGGAAATTGTTTTAACCATCTGAAATCCCACTACCGGCTATGGTTAATTACAACTAAATTTCAAAATAAGTTGGTCAATATGCTTACTAGTTGCTAATAAGACACATGAAAGTGATTCATTTGGTCTAGTAGGAAAATTACTGGTTAAAAAGATCTTGGCGAGAGTTTCACATGATGTCTTATTCTCTGATGAAGCTTCTAAATAGTGGTCTACCACTGAGATGGTGAGCATAATAATATAACGGTCAACATCTCTAAGAGGAGGATACCATGTTGGTGATTCTCGTATGTTCAAACTGCCAATTATTAGTTATGCGCGTCTTAATTTTGGATGTCAAATGTATTCCAAAAATCTTACATCTTTTTCCAGTCTGAAATACTTTAACAAAACCTTTTCCCTCCACTTTTCCATCTGAAAGGAATCCAAGCAAACACTGAAACCCAATCTTACACAGTTCCATTGTCCATGGCTTTTATGACAAAGTAAGCAAAAGATGAAGTTCCTAATCTCTCTCTCTCTCTCTCTCTCTCTCTCACACACACACACACACACACAAAGTCAAATCTCGGTTCACAGCCTGATCTGGTGGATAGCTTGTCAATTCATGGAATTAAAATTTTATGTTAGGTCTTTTCTCCTACTTCCTGCATAGTGAATTTGTTTAATTAAAGATTTCCTAGTCCTTTTGAGAGGATGGTTCCCTAATCTATATATATATATACTATTTTAGAAGCTCAACACACTCGGTCTATTCATATGTCAACTTTTATTTTTTTAAAATTATCATTTAAATTTTTTTTATCAGTTATTAAACAATTTAAAATCACTAATCCCTAAATTATCTCTACAAATTCGGTAACCACTTGATCACTTTTAATTCTAAAAGGTTTCTATCTCTATGATTCACTTATTATATTTTTTTCATTCTCATGTTTTTCTGTTAACTCTCCCACCTAACTTCGATCCCTCTCCAAATCTGGTAAATCTCGGGCATAATTCAATATTCAATAGTTAATCCATGTATATTTTGAATGGGTATGACATATGAGATATGTGATTCTAACTACGTTCTTATGAACTTAACATGGATATGATTGAAAGTATTCATGTCATTCCATATTTTAGGGGGCTAATGTTGTGTTTAATCAGGCAAAAGGTACTTATGGTAAAGTTTACTTTGGAAACATAATATTAAAGGTAAGAAATTAAAATTTTTACTTTTTAATGTACAATGTAGTTCTTTCATACTTTTTTTTCCCATCCATGTTTTATGCATTGAATGAACTTTAAAATTTGTGTAGTATGTGAAATTGTTACTTTAAAAAAAAAAAAAGTTTTTGACAGGCTCTTGCACTTTTTTTTCTTCCTTGCAGATACAACTTGAAAAAGTATGTGCTTAAATTGGTCATTTTTTATATCTCAATATTTAAGATTGTGTTTTCTCATTTGTTATTTTTACTTGGATGTATTGTATTATATATATCTCTCATCATCACATAAGAATCAAAAATATAATAAGGAATAGAAGAAAGTATAAAATTGAAAATTTTTCCCCTGAATTTTATTACCCATTTATAAGCTAGGATATTTTCTACATATGGGTTTCAGTGTGTGCATGTACGTGACTATATGCAAATCTCTTTCAACTACTTTTATGTTTCATTAGTATTTTTCTTAAAATTATATAAATAAATTTATGTC
>JAUMHB010047150.1:0-10890 GCA_032359685.1 Pittosporum tobira
CTTCTCCAATTTATTATCCAATCTGATTATGATAACTTATGAATATATCCAACCTCGTGCGTCATTGTCAATTATTCAACTTTTGACCACACCCTCTTTTTTTTTTTCTTTTTTTCCTGAAAATGTAGCCACCTATTATGTCAAATACGGAGTACAATTTTGGATTGGTATCCCAAACTTTGCATCCTAAAGTATCTAGTGGCCCAAGCTTTCATTTGTGTATCTGTACGTTCCAAAACTTTTATTTCATTTCTATTTGCACCTTCAGGTTTTATAATTGATCAATTGTTACATGTATTATCGGTTACATTTATTTAAATGCATTTTCAGAAAGATATATTTCGAATCACAATATCTTTATTTAAATATTTAGCTAATATTTAGTTTCTATTTAGCTATTAAAATATACAACGTTCGTTCTAAAATATAAGAATATTATTAAAATTTGAATGTTGATTTTGAACATTTAAAAATTCAAGTTAACATAAATTTATTTGAGTTTTGAAAAAGTTGTTTCATATAACTAATAATACTTTTCAAATATTTTTATGATTTTCAAAATTGTGTCAACTATAATCAAATAAATTCATATAATTTTAAATTTAAAAATATTAAGACTGAATTTTTTAAAATCAATAATAATAATAATAATAATATATTTTGAAACTGAGAGAGTATATAGTAACTAAAAAAATTACTGTGATTACTAGCTTACCTTCTGAAAATGCATATAAACAGTCCTACAGATAACAATTGATTTATAAAAAGCATGAGAGAGAGGAGCATTCAAAACAAGTGAGTTTAAAACACTTTCTCAAACAGGGATAGCTGTTTGATTTCCTAGGCTCTAAAGGTTTAAGGGTGAACATAGATACGAAAGAAAAAAGATTTAGAGTGAATAAAGACACAAATGAATATTTTCAAAATTCTTACAAGCAAAAAAAAAAAATTAGATTTTTAGTTTTAATTATTGAATTAAAATCTTATTGACAGACACAAATAAAAATTTAACGTGTTAGAATAATTTGAAATATAAAATTTGTAGTGTCAAATAAACTTTATTCAAAAATTTATGAAGCCCACTATTATATACTCACTCCGTCCAAAAAAGAATGAGTCGAACCTTATTTTTTTTTGAACGGAGGGAGTATGTTAAAAAGAAAGGACATTCATAAAAAATAATGCTTGAAATCTACCTAATAGAACATGTGTCATGCAAAGTGGCCACATAAACTAGACGTACGGAAGATGTAACATTAATTACCTATTGTGTGAGCTTCTGTCTAAATATAAATAATGTTATTTAAACAATTTTGTGATAAAACAGAATTTGGAGAGGTGTTGAATTAAATGGGGGGTTTTTCTAATCTTAGATCAATGTATATCTGGAACTGCGCTGGTTTACATTAAAAAGAAGAAAAAAAAAGATCCTAATAATCTCAAGTACGTTTTTCTGTTTCAACTGAAAATTTTCAGAATATTTCAAAGAAATTAAGGAAACAAAGTTTTATCGAAAAGAAGGAGAATTTAATTTCATTCTCTCCGGAGGTTTTGTGGTCTTTAATTTAATTTTCAAGGTGGCAGAATCATGGCGTTTTTATATTCGTTTTTGGGTAATCAGTGTTTCCTTTTATGATCTTCCGCACGTCTCTTTTCCTGGTTTCGATCGGTTATCAAGTATCCAGTTCCATCTCTTGGATTAGTTTTAAGTCGGTTATGGAAAAAAAAAGTAGCTAGAATTCACTTGTTTAAGGGGGAGGGGGTTTATAAATAATTTGAACTGCAATATATTAGTTTGAGAGTTTTAATTGGAACTTGGGACTTTTTAAATTCAAAAAATGTAATTATGAATAATCTGTACATTTTGGTTCCAATATCAACGATTATGTACTTCACTCATTAGACAATGGATCGAGTCATGCTACATCCTCTTGCTTTTATGTTTGGATTACTCAATTACCACTTATTTGTATGTAAGTAATAGAATAAATTTACAAATTAAACTCACAATAAAACTATAAATGTCACGTGCAAAAATTATGAGCAGTCCACGTATGTGGTGATATACGAGTGATCGACATGAATTATGGGGAGGACAAATCATCACGATTAAGCTATGTTTATAACATTAGAGACAACCTTATACTAGATACTTAGGTAGTGAGTTGAGAGAAGAGACAAACTTCTTTGGATTTTAGATTTATGAGAGACCAGTTCTTCCTATGACCGATGGCCAGTTTACCGTTTTGTATCTGTTGTCTTTGAGTACTAGATTTTGTAACAATCGAAATCATGTCAGGACCACGTCAAAAGATTAAAGTCTAGGTGGCCAAAAAGCTTGAAGAAGCTACTACTAGCTACCAACAACACCATAAACCTCTAAAACTAGACCAGCAGATTCACAGTTAAGCATGAATTGCAGGACTGCAGTGCACTGATGATGCTACAGGATAACATATCGCGACACTTGGGGGTTTACTCGAGGTTTTACAGGGGACCTGAAAATCGGCTCAAAATCTGTCCTTTATTATTTAACCTAAATAACCATTTTTGGGCGGCACTTTGACAAGTTCTCTCCTCTTTTAACTTGCTAACTAGTCCCTGTCTTACTCTAAATATTTCCAAAATTGGTTGTAACTATGCCTTCCCCGATCATATTCCATTGCTTTAGAAAATTATGAAACATAATAATCGTTGCCGCCTTCAACGGCATCCAACTATGTTCCAACCAGATAATTTTAGTAAAATAATAATTCGAGGGCATCTGTATTAGTCAGACATCATTTCGATTTATATATATATGCACTACAAACTTAGTGATAAACTCATGATCCCTACCCGATTGGAGACTAATTTAGTAGGAGCAAGGAAGAACCAAGAACAAACTCTACATAAATCTTGATTAGTTTTCATGGATAAGTCCTATATCGAGCCATCAATGGCTGATAAGTCCTACATCGAGCCATCAATGGCTAATAAGTCCTATATCGAGCCATCCATGGCTGGATTTGTATTTGATGACCTTAAGCAGCAACGCATGCAGGTAGCCGGTCATTTAATTAGTTAAATAAAAATTCCGTATTATTAATCATGAATTTCCTCTTATTACCATGAAATGTTTAATTGGTTTTACAGGAAGGAAGCACATTTGAATCATTGACATTGGTTACCAATGGTTGTGTAAACTATAGAGGAAAGATTGCCGACAAACAAATGACCGGAGGATGGAAGGCCTCACCATTTATCATAGGTTAGTAATCATATATATATATATATGGGGTGCTTCACTAATCATATATTTCGATCTTCACACTCAATCAACTGGCCTTTTTCTGGAAAATTATACCGACTCTTTATATCACTACCAATCCCGTAGACTTATCCTTTTTATTATTCCAGTAAAATTATTTCAGCAAATAACAGATCGAATCAAGGACAGGGTACTTTATTAGTGACCTACCTAACCAATTATTGTAGAAATTTGTGGGATCAATGGTTGGACCATGCAAACTAGAAAGACGTACAACCCCTTACACCGTTTCTGTTTTTCCTTTCACATGCATATAAACAATAATTACTTTTTACAGTGGGACTAACATGATTGATTAAATTAAATGTTGTTTTGTAGTTAATGAGATAGCGGAGAGATTAGCATTTTTTGCGATTGGGGTGAACATGGTGACTTATCTAGGAAAGGAAATGCACGAATCTTTGCCTACTGCTGCTACTCATGTTACTGATTGGATTGGAGCGGCCTATGTTCTAACAATCCTTGGAGCATTTCTTGCCGACGCTTATTTGGGACGATTCTTGACCATTATTTTCTTCTCTTGTGTGTATGCTGTGGTAAGAGATGCAACAAACAGCTTGGTATTTTCTTTATTTATTGGCTTAATTATCTTGATTTTTCAGACCTTGATATTTCCTATTTTTGTAATTACCTTTTTATTTAGCAGGTGTGAATATTCCTCTACTCTAGCAGTGAATTAGTTCCCGGAACAAATAACTCCACAAGTGAAATTTTTGAGTCATATTCAAGAAAAATGGCACTATTAAAAAAAATTATTAAAATTAAAATAAAAGTTTGCGTCTTAGTTCGAATTATATATAGCTTTGTGTTTTTATGGAGTAGCATGAAATTGGGATAGGCCACAGAGTTATGCTGATACTATCTTATACTTCTCCCGTCCTATTGTACTTGTTTTAGTTTTTTTTTATTTTGTCCCAATTTATTTGTCTCTTTATTTTTATATATATATATATATATATATATATATATATATATATATATTTCACATTTTTTCAACTCTGTGCATATTTAATTAGTTAACTATCAAATAAGAACACTAACACATTATAAATATAAAACTCTTTTACTCTCATTAAATTTTCTCTTTCATTCTGCTATATATAACAAATTATTCTCATTGGTTAGGATAAAAAGAGTACTTTAGAGAAATCATTTATTTTTTAATAGACATATAATTTTCAATTGAAACAATTAGATTATGATGGATTGAGTAATTATTTATAGTTGATTTGTATCAAACTCTCGATTAAAGATAGATTAACTAAGTTATGATTGTTTATAGTTACCAAAGGCCCTTGGGTTAGGTGATTAATGAACTCAACTCCTGTTTATAATGTCTTGAGTTCGAAATCTGCTAAGGATAAAAAATATGTTGGGAGAGTAAAACATTCCAATTTAGGGTGTCTGGTCGGGGACAAATGACTAACAAACACCATAAATGACAAAAAAAAAAATTGTTTATAGTTCATTTGTTGGCTAGCCATTGGAGTTATTTTAGCTTGCATGACTTAGTCGCTTGACGGCTAAAACTCGAAGTAGCCATAAACTTAATTGAAAAAAATAAAATAAAAAAATTACTACATCATAACTTGTGTTTTGTTTGTTTTAACTCACGCTGTTATTATGGAGTAAATTCTATAATTTTAGCCATCTAACTCCAATTTTCTCGCATAACTTAAATTATTTTCACTGCACCAGGGAATGGTACTGCTGACAGTCTCGGCCACTACAGACAGCTTACGTCCACCTCTATGCACCGCAAGGCCATGCCCTCCCGCATCAGGTGGCCAATCAGCCTTCCTATACAGCGCACTGGCCCTCATCGCCCTCGGCACCGGCGGCATCAAGCCCTGCGTCTCCTCATTCGGGGCCGACCAATTCGACGAGGCCGACGAGAACGAAGTCCAAAAGAAATACGCATTCTTCAACTGGTTCTTCTTCGCCATCAACATGGGCGCGCTATTGGGCATTACAGTCATGGTTTACATACAACAGGAGAAAGGTTTCGGGTGGGGCTTTGGTATTCCGACGGTGGTGATGATCTGCTCCATTGTGATTTTGGGTGCTGGATTTTCTAAGTACAGATACAAGAAGCCGATGGGGAGTCCGTTTACCAGGTTTATTCAGGTGATTGTGGCTTCTGTTAGGAACCGAGGGGTTAGTGTGGAAGGTGAAGGTAGCCTGTATGAAGTTAGGACCCAAGAGTCTGCCATTGTTGGGGCTCAAAAGCTCTCCCACACTTCACAGTACAGGTTGGTGATTTTCTTGTTTATGTTTATCATATCTATTTTCAATTTTGGACTTCAAATTGAGCATCATTTATAAGGATTTTAATTGCTAAAATTATAGATGAATTAATCATTTGTCGATCATAGGCTCATGGCTATATATATATATATATATATATATATATATATAACTAATCATCTAACTCCGTTGAATTAGGATCACATTTTAGAATTATGGTTTTAACATGAATTTCAAATCCAAGACCATTATATTGAATTTGAATTTCGCGTAATTAATAATGAATTGACTACCAATTTTATAGTAAAATATTATTTTAGTATCTTGGAGAGTCATATACTACATTGTTGACATCAAAAGTCATGGAATAGACAATTGTTTTGACTATACAAATGCAAGAATTTCGTATGTAAATTGACATATAGTTAATTAAATTAATTACTTTTCTAGTTTAATTTTTGAGTTTTGAAGAATGCATTTAATTATTACGCATCATGTAAAAAAAGTTATTGATGAATTTCTGAATTAAAATCACATGTCTCATTGTACATCTCATCTTATCAAATATATTGTCTTAAATGTTGTCTCATATATAGTTGTATTGCATTTAAGTTTATTAATTATAAGAATTAACTATAAATTTTTTATGAAATACAACTGTTGGATTAGATTAAAATAACAAATGAGATAGTAGATTTGAATTTGTCTTATCTTCTGTCCCAACTTAATTTAATAATTATTAATATTTTTATAATAATTAATTATTATAATAATAAAAATATAACCATTAAATTAAATTGATACATAAAATGAGCCAGAAAATAGAATTGGTGATTTTAATCTCAAATTTCTATATTTCTGTTGGCAGATTCTTGGACAAAGCAGCTGTTATAACAGACCCAGAAGCATTCAGCATAGCAAGTCGTTGGAGACTATGCACAGTAACACAAGTAGAGGAATTCAAATGCTTCATTAGGGTTCTACCCGTATGGGCATCCACCATAGCTCTGTCCATCTCTTTCGCTCAACTGTCAACCTTCTTCATCAGCCAAGCCCTTCTAATGGACCGAAAGCTCGGCCCCGATTTCCTCATCCCCGCCGGCTCAGTCCCCGTTTTCTCCGCCATCAACGCCATCATCCTTGTCCCCCTGTACGAAAAAATCATCGTTCCTGTCCTCCGCAAAAGAACCGGCCACCGTCGTGGCCTCACTTCGCTCCAACGCATGGGAGTCGGACTATTTATATCCATATTCGCCCTAATTTCTGCTGCTGTCATCGAAAAAACCCGACGGGATGATCCAAACCCGACCAAAATGAGTGTGTTTTGGCTGTTCCCTCAGTTCTTCCTCATCGGAAGTGCCGAGGTTTTTACTTACGTCGGACAACTGGAGTTTTTCTACGACGAAGCGACGGAGGGGACTAAAAGTATTAGCAGTGCAATGTTTTTGAGTGAAATTGGGATCGGAAGTTGGTTAAGTACTGCACTCGTTAAGATAGTTGAAGGGGCGACGGGTGGCCAAGAAGAAGGGTGGCTGAGGAATAATCTTAATAACAGTAAGCTTGACTATTTTTACTGGATTTTGGCGGGAATAAATGGAGCGAATTTCTTGGTTTATGTATTGGTCGCGTGGAGGTATAAAGGAAGAGATGGTGCCAGTGGGATTAGGACCGTGAGAGACGAGGTCATGACTGAGATGGGTAATCCGGTAACTCCAGTAGCTCCGAGCAGAACCAAGGATGAGGAAGTGTCGTTAAAAAGTATGGCATTTTGATGAGTGAACTTTCAGTTTCATTGAATCAACCTCTTTATATTTGTTCACTTTTCTCGTCTTTCTCCTTTTTTATAAATTTTATTTTCTTTTTATGTGTATGATTCTGATTTGTTTGGTCTTGTAATATGAACTAACTTCTTTTTATGTTACGAGAGTAATTTTCTTGAGAAATAAAAGTAATATTAACAAGACTGGTAAGGTTATTTTTTGAAATTTTCCTGGAAACATGGAAGTTTCATTTATTTTGGGGGGAGAAATGCAATTTGACGTAGGACGAGAAAGATTGCCTCCAGGATTATTAGGGGGCTCCACAGCGTACATCAAGTGCAGTAGCATTTGAAAAACAAGACCTTTGGCACTAAAGTTAAATTTTCTCCGTACTGAACGAGGTGTAACTCATCGTTTTGTAATTTTTGTAATATAAAATGATAAATTAGATTTTATTTTTTCCAAAATGGAGAGAGTATATATAGAGTAAAAATAATCCATGTAATCTATATCTATATCTATATATATATGTATAAAGCATACGTGAAACTCACCATAATCATCTTTTAGATATTTTTGCTCCTAAACTCAGTTAACTGGGTCATTTATTTTATATTAAAAAATTAATTATAGTTGTTAATATTTTAACTTAAATCACTTAAATAAGTTACGGGTAAATTTTTCACTTTACTAAACTCATATGATGAAAAAAAATCAAAATATTAAATATTTTATATTTCGCTTAATAATATGTAAATTTGGTTTTCCATTATTTTCAAGTATATGTATTTTTCATTATCAATACACTTACCAAAATCATCACTTAACTATATTTTAATTATAAATTATTAAACCTAAACCTCTAACAAATATATTAATATAAATTTATTGTTAAAAAAATATTATCAATAAAAATAACTATGACGTGTTTGTTATTTTTCATATATAATCTATGTTAAAGAAATCATCGTTAGCCTATATTTTAATTAAAAATTATTAAATCTGAACCTCTAACAGATATCTAAGTATAAAATTACTATTAACAAAATTATTATTAATAAAAGTAAGTATGTCATATCTATTATCTTTCATACATAATTTCTGTTTAAATATTTTAATAAGCTTACATACAAAATTTAGAAAATGGGTAACAAAAAATTAAAAAATTACAAATAACTTCTAATTTGTTTTTATATATGAACATAAATTCAATCAAATTTAAAAATTTATAATTGATTTTTGTTTGCATAACAATAAAATCAAATAATTTGTTTTAAAATAAAATTCAAAGACATTTATCAAATAAATAAATAAATTATAACTATATATACAAAATATCAATTATTTTAAGTTAGAATTAAATAAATATTAAAAAATATTATATAAAATATTTTAATAATTTTTTAATAATATACGTATTAATTAATTATTATGTGTAATCTGAATAATACCGAGCGTTCGAGCTACTTGTAATTGGGACTGAAAAATCTAAATATTTTTTCAGTTCATATGACAAGACATATAATATCACTTTAACGTAGATCTATAAAAATAATTAAAAAAAAAAGGCTGCTTTGACTATAAGAGGGATAAGGACATATAACAAGAATTAAATTAAAGGTTTAACTTGTTTCCTGGAGGGACCCCGAATTGTGTAATTATCATGCCCCACTTTCAAGGATAGAGAGAGAGAGAGTTCGCAAGGAATAAACTTCAGTTCCATGTCTTCACCTAATAAAATAAAAGAACTATTTATGCAGGAGTGAAGGACCGATCCATCGATTTCCATGCACAATTATTAAAAACATGAGTAATATTATAAATATTAACAAATACACTAATAAAATATATACAAATTGACATGTGAAATTGTAATTAATAAATGCATAACATGAGGTAAGATTGTCATTATAATCAATTAAAATTTAACACGTTAATTTTTATATTTTTTATTTGTGTATCTGTTAGTAGTATCCATAACATTATTGTAAAAACATTAGCTTGATAGTTACTAATGTGAATACTTTTCCTCATAAATTATCATAAAAACAGATTTCCATCCCCAAGCCCCATATCAACAGATGATAATCATCACGTTACTCCCCATTTAAACTCTCCGTTTCTTTGTTTCTCTCACTCTTTTTTTTTTTTTTTTATTACTTTTTTTCACTTTTCCTAAAGAAAGAAAGATAATAATTAAAATAAATAGGAGTAATAATAATAATAATGATGACAGGGACATCTTCGTACACACAGCAAGCCTTAATTTGATACCATTAAGCATAATAGGAGTACTAATCCTTTTGATTCCGGCCAGAAAATAGGAGGAGTACTCGTCTAGTTAAAAGTTAAGGTTTTGGCTGGTCAAACATTTTCGGTTGACTGAGAGAGCAGCGGCTGAGCAAGGGACGATTTGGGGAGACTTGGTGTTGGTCTGTTGTTCCCATGTTCCGCGGGGGACTGAACCACAGCCTTCTGCATTGCAAATTTCCTTTCTTCATTCTTGCCCCAAAGCACAAGGTACAACCCAGTTATGATCAATACTGCTCCTATAATCCTGTACATACATATCAAGGTATTCCATAAGAACCCCAAAGAAACTACCTTTTTTGCATCGATCAATGCTCAAATTGAACCTTTTCTTAGTACCTTATTTTGGGATATATATAGCAAGTATATTATAAATTTAGTCCTACTTTAATCTTGAAATAAAGCATTTTCTTATTAATCAATTATATTCATTATTTTCATTGATTTTTTAGTTCTTTTTAATTTTCCAATTCAATTATTAAATAACAGGAGATATTTCTTATTTTGGGGCATACAGATAGAAGCCGGGCCAGGGATGTGCACGTGGGCTTTTCTTGAAATGCATGATTAATGAGTTTAGAGGAATAAATAAATATTAGTTTATTTTCTTTACATCAATTATATATATGTGTGTGTGTGTGTGTGTGTGTGTGTTCCCCCTGTCCTGATTCGTTTGGCCACTTTGCATATAGGATACATAATAATGTGATTTACAAACTTGTGCTGGCTGTACAACTCATCATTCATGGCTAGAATATACAGAAATCCATAATAGCTGGTTTACGATACTCAATTCGTTTCACAAAATTAGTTCATGTTATATAAATCGACGACATATTTTAACATCAAACAAATTAGGAAGGTGTCCGCATAAATATATGGGTCAGTTTACGTGTATATATGTGTTCCGTATGAGATAAAGAGATGAGGTAATGTAGGGCGTACCCTCCCAAGTAGAACTCCTCTCCTAAAGCGACGGAAGCCATAAGAGCCACAACAAGGGTCTGAACAGGCTGATACACCGCCACGAACACTGGGCCTCCCCTGTCGATGCACCATATCTGGACGGCGAATGCGATCCCTGATGCTACTATTCCCTGCATTCAATTCCCCTACATATATCACTAACAACCTTACTAATTAATAAATTTTACAATCTAAGGATATAAAAAGATCTAATTAAGATTATATATATATATATATATATATATTGAATTGAATGATTAACTAGTGGAATATCATGTGAACTCGGTGAGTTTAATT
>JAUMHB010047161.1:2001-12219 GCA_032359685.1 Pittosporum tobira
ATCACATTGAACGGTCCATCCTGAAATTTGGCAATTTATTGGGCGTCCACTTACGCACATGCACCGCCCGTCCTGCTTCACTCTCAAGTCTCAACTCCCACAAGGCAACGCATTCATTACTTATTCTGTTCAAGATTAATAAGGTAGTTTATAAATTTAAAAAAATATAATTATTTATAAAAAAAATTATTTAATAATATTATAATTTTAAATAATAAAAAAATAATTAAAGTAACGTATCATAATATTAAAATAATAATTGATCTAATTTTAGATAATAAAATGAGAATCATTATTAGTATTTAAATGGTGAATTATATTTTATAAAATAAAAATAAATTAGAAAATTTTTCTTATCAAACTTGTTTAAATTGTAAATCTTACTATAATTTGAAAACGATTAAAAGATGAAGTAATTGGAGAGGCGAGGAGTTTCATTTTTTATGGGCTCGTTTAGTAACATCGTTTAAAAATTATCGAATGAAACAAAAAATTATGTTTGATAAATTTAAATTTAAAAATTTTAATTTTTAAAAATTATTTTAATAAAAATTTAATTATAATTACACTACAAATTATAATTTGATAAATTTTTAACTACACTACCAAACAAGTACTACAGAGAAAACATTACATCCGGTTCTTAGAATCCTGGGCCGTCGATATCAATCCGCCATGCACACTATCCCAACATAATACAGCATAAAAAAAAATACTAATACTCCTTGAATTAATGTCTCTTAATTTATTACAGTATTAATTAATATTATTACACAGTGAGAATTTTAAGATATACATTTCATGTCGGTATTTCTCCTGTTGTTTTGTCCGTCTTAGACAGACATCTATTACATAGGACGGATCTCTGGTCAAATCTATTTATTAGTGTTGCTTATCTTCTTGTATAAACTTAAATCCAATGCCAATGCCAATGCCAATGCAAATGCAAATGCAAATTCAAATTCTCTGGGTTTGAATCACTGACCCTGTCTCCTCTTGTAACCTAATGGGTCCTTCGTTGAGTCCTCTGCCCACGGATGAATTCAAGGTAATCTTTTTACACAGTGCTCATCTTTACTTGTTATAGCTGTGGAAAGTATTCCCATTTTCTTTCTTTTGAGGTGAATTTTAGTGCAACTGTTGATTTCAATAGGTTATATAATTTTTCTTACAGTTGTACCTATTGCCGTGTGAACCCCTGATGATTGTTTCTTGATTCTACCTATTCTTTTGTCAATTCATTGGTACAATTTTGGATAACTTAATTATATTGTTTCTGTGTGGTACCAGTCTAGTCATCCTGTTCAGTCCATCCGATATGTTTAGGATTTGTGATTGGAGTATTACAGTCTCACCCATTTAGATCCCTAAGATCTTTCATATATTTCTCAGTCATAAACTATATGAGTGGTTTGATGATGACGTGGTGGTGCCACTTGTATTGAATATTTACTCCTCGTCAATTTCCAGTCACTACATTCTGCATGGAATCAGTCCACAGGGATTGACAATTGTAAGGCTAGCAATTTGCCCGACCCAACAGGACCCGCCAACTCTCCATTGGTTAACGTAGGTAGCTTTCTTAGCGGGCCCGTACGGAATGGTCCTCCGGCCCACTGCCATTTCTATCTCTGATACAATTTGTAAGGATCCCACCTGCAACCACCACAGGGGGACCCAAACGTCATCTCCAGTTATCGACACTCCTAGTAGCATACTTAAGGTTGTATATATAGTTTGATCCATCCAACATGTTCTTTCTGATGTAGTACTGGAGTGTTACAATCTACCTCAATGAAATTTACAAGATTAGGACTTCGTTAGTCAATTGCCCTTTGGCAAAATGGTGGGGCTTGCTGAAGCACTTTCATGTCTTCAAGTTAAATAATGCTTGGTAATAATTTCTAAAAGCACCATTTGGATGGAAAATAAAACTTCTAAAACCAACTATTGAGTATATTTTGGTAAAAATAACTTAAATGTAAACACACGTTTGAAGGCACTGAATTTTTGCTTTTCCAGCAAGTACTTTTTCATCCAAATCCTTTACAGTTGAAAGATTTTTTTGTGTTACCGAACATATTCAAATTCAATTTTTTTAATAAAATGTGTTTTTAGCCCATCTCTCCACCAAGAGTATAATAAGTGACCTCATGGACCAACCCCCTACTCATGCTACAGTTTCATATTAAAATGCTAGGTGAATCACGTGGGTGTTTGTAGAGTATTTACTAGAAGAAGGCCTTTTGCATTATTTTGTTTTTTAGTTTTCTCATTTTTTTAAAAATACTCTTCAGTCAAAGTAATTCTTCTTACCAGCATTTCTGTCCGTTGCTGACTTATGAACTTTTGCTTAATCTTGGTTTGAATTACAACCTATAGTTGCAATTACAAGGCAAGAGATTTGTTTTCTTATATCATATGAATGAATATGATTGAGAGAAGCCATTGTATTTCTCTTAAATCTTGTTTAGTCAGTGCAGAGTTGAAACTGACTTAAAATAACGGTATTAAGAAAACATCTGGAAGAATCAACTCGAGACTGTTGAAAATCAATAACAAACACTTATTGGTGTTGTTCATTTTGGCAGTTTGGTCTCTAGAAGAAGATATTGGTCTATTGAAATTTTCAAAATTTTATCCTGGGTACTGATGAATTGATCCAAAAATCAATTAAAACAGAGTAAGTGGAAGATAAATGACTTAAAAAAAGTTTGATTGTCATATTGAACTTCTTCTTCATTTACAAGAAGCTACGAACTCCTGTGCATTGTCAAAGTTTGAACCTTCGTTGTTTGAATCTATTCTCTAAAAGCTTAAGGAAATAAGCCTACATGGATCTCGTCTTTGTGATGATGTCTTCATCTTGTTTCACTTAAGTTCATCTGAAAAATACGACGATGATATCTTCCGTTGTAGAGGGATATAACCTTTGCTAAGGGCACACTTCAGACAAGTCCTTGCTGGACTCAAATGACATGCAATTGAAAATTTATTATCTCAGCTGGTGGACTAAAAACTCTTCAATTGCTTTTTTGCGGTGAATCTGTAACTTTTCATGTGATTTACTAACAACTTAACTTGATTCGATTTATTTGGTGAAACTGTGCTAAAATTTGATTTTAGTTTTAGTCACTGGGAAATTTAAACTGCATAGCATTGCCAAGTTGAGGAGTTTTTTGAAACAACTCCAAGTATGCATCCTAGTGGAATGAAGTGTTATACGTACATATGTATATCAATTTACACATCGTGCAATGGAATTTATAAGGTTTGCTTATAAATTGATAAATGGTGGTCGTAATTTTCTAGATGATTAAGTGTATGTCTTAACTACGTGCACTGTTTGTTTCTGGTATTCAACCACAATTGCATTTCTAAAGTACCATCAGTGCCGAATATTTACTCCTTTGGTCAACATGCAAATCTGCAGAAAGATACATGGAGGAGGACAATCCTTTTGTCGTTTCAAAGTCTTGGAGTAGTCTACGGTCGCCTCAGTATTGCCCCGTTGTATGTATTTGGAGCAATGCAGCCACAAGATACTATTACAGATGACCGTATATATGAACTCTTCTCCTTTATATTCTGGACTTTGACCCTTGTTCCTTTGCTGAAGTATGCCTTAATAGTACTGAATGCTGATGATGATGGAGAGGGTAGTTACATTTGTGCCCTTTGAAGTTTTAAATGTTTTTTCAGTAGATATCTTGAAGCCTCTTGACCTTTATGAAATTTTGCAGGTGGTACCTTTTCATTATACTCCTTGCTATGCAGACATGCCAAAGTTGGGCTGCTTCCAAGCGATAAAAATGCTGGTGAAATTATGCATTATGAGATGGGAAGTCCTAGTAAGAGCAAGGTAAAATCGAGGGCTAGAAGGTTCATTGAAAATAATAAGATCAGTCACTATTTGATGTTGTTGCTGGCTTTATTTGGTTCTTGTATGATAATCGGTGATGGAATTCTAACGCCGGCTTTATCTGGTTAGTTGATCATTATGATCGTCACTCAAGAAAGTGATCACTTGATTGCCTAAACTACCCTTTTAGCCCATGTACTCTACAGCTTGGTTTCAAAATAGTCTGGCTATTGCAAAAAAAAAACAAAAACAAAAACAAAACAAGTCAAAACATAAAAAAAAAACAAAATCATAGTAGCCCCGGGGCTTCCAAGCAAAACAAGGGTTTTATCCTTTTCGGTGTCATCTGGGAAGACAACAATGACAAAATGGTCTTCTGCGAAAAAGCAATTGACATAAAAAGAATGATCAAATGGAACTTTGCTTGAGAGTTCTGGACAGTTATGAAAAAAATTGTAAGACTATTTTGAAACCGACTAGAGTACACTGGCTAAAATGATTGTTCAGCCTTACTTGATTAACACTTACATGCAAACTTAGAATAGTTGCAATGACCGAGTTATTTGTCTTCTTCACTCTAGTGTTGTCAGCATCATGGGGGCTTGAACGATCATTGGCAAAAATTTCGCAGAGATGTAAGAATAAATTATAACCCGAGGTTATTATGTTGCGCACTGATAGTATTATAAATCCTTATGCTAACATTATAGTTGGTTTTTGCTTCTTATCAGTTTGCACCTCAGCAAAGGCATGTGCATGCATTGAAAAGGAATTAAAGAAATGTAAGTGATATGTTATGAATGTAAATTTCACCAGACTAAGTAGTATTATTTGTTAATTCACTCAAGAGTCTACTTAAACTATCTATATCTTACGGTTATGGGTGGGTTTTCTGAGACATCAAGTGGTTGTTAAGAACAGAAAGAAACACAGAAATTCAATCTGCACAAGCATTGCAATCACAGATGTTTACAAGGAACGATGGAAGACTGAAAAAATCCATAACATCATGTCTTATATAGTCGAATCATAGTAGAATGCATGAATAAGACTCCTAAACCATGTTTAAAACTTTAAATACCAGTATTAGACAACAAGTAGCAAGATTACATAAGCCTTTAAGTTCAAAAAAGTATTAAAATTTTGGAAGGCCCAAAGTCATCTTTTTTCCATGCGTTCTTTTTGTTTTGTTTTGTTTTTTTTTTTTTTTTTTTGGGGACTTAAAACATCATCCATCATGATCCCATTAAGGCTAGAATTCCAAATGGATTAAAGGTTATGGTCAAAAAAAGGATAGGGCACCTTTGGGCCTCTTTCCACCTTTGTGCTCTGCATCCCATTTTGGTGAACACAACCGATTAGTAGCTTTCAGTCTGACGTGGTTAAAAATTTAAACCATGTTGCTCTTCATAGTTTCAAGGGATATTCCTAATATAGTTTGACATTCTAGTTCCAAATTGAGTTTATAATCTCCGCTTTTCTTATTACTCTTGTGGCTATGTTTTTCAGATGTACCAGTTCCTGCAGCATGTGCTATATTAGTTTGCCTTTTTACTGTGCAACGCTATGGGACTCATAAGATCGCGTTTATATTTGCTCCGGTGGTCATCTTATGGCTTTTACTCATGAGTGGGATGGGTTTGTATAACATCATTCACTGGGACCATCAAATCCTCTATGCAATCTCCCCTACATACGTGTTCAAATTCATAAAAAACTGCAACATTAATAGTTGGAAGTTACTGGGGAACGTTGTTCTATGTATAGCAGGTAATGACTGTATTTAGTTGATTCTTGTTCGCAGTATTTTATTCGTTCTATAGAAATAAAAATCAGTAAGACGTAATTTCTTCATATGTTCCGAGTCTTTGAGAATAAATTGTCATATATGCAGGATCGGAGGCAATGTTCGCAGATCTAGGTCACTTCTCAAAGAAATCCATCAAGGTATGCAAAGTTATTTGTGCAACTGTATTATTTTAATGGCTGGAGGTGCTTGTTGATTTGGTATGCACCACAACCGTCTTGATGCCATGCGGAATCTAGTATTCTCGCCACTTGTAAACTGTTAAAAGGGTTTGGTTCTCCCTCATTCAAATCTAGGGCTCATATGTAGGTCCTCTTGCATCGTGGACTCTTGTCCTCAAAATTGCTATAACAGAGTACCTGCAACATATACCTCCGCTCCAATAAATTTTAAGGATATAATTTTATCCCATCTTTACCCCTAATATAGTGATTGCTTAGATATTGGTAGTGGCATAATAGTAAAATTGTGATTCTACATTTTATACTATCATCATTAAAGATGGTACTTTTTCTATGGAATGATAAAAATTACCAAATGCATTCTATTGTGGAGCTGATGGAGTATGTGTTAGGCCTTGGTTAGTAATTGCTCAAAAATAAAGGCTAAATAGAAAGAACACAGAAGAACATGTGCATTGGATTTGTCAACCCTTGTAATTGTAGTTAAGATGAACTTCTGGATGTTGTTTGTATTGCAGCTTGCATTTGTCTGCTTAGTTTACCCTGCGCTTGTTCTGAGTTATGCTGGTCAAGCTGCATTTATCTCCAAGCAAATTGTTGATTTAGATGTTCACACCTTTTGGTTCACTGCTCCAAAAAATTCAGAATTCTTTCATCTCAGTGAATCATTTCCTGACGGTAGTAATGTTTTTTCATTTTTCTCTCTATGATATTTTTATATATGTTCTGCTTTTTGTTTTGTGTTTTTACTTGATATTTTTCTCTCTATGACATTTTTATATATGTTCTGCTTAGGATTCTTCCGGCATTTCTTCGTGGTGTTATCGCTCCTTGCAGCTACAGTTGGAAGCCAAGCAACTATTACAGCAACTTTTTCTATTATAAATCAGTGCCAAGCTTTCGGTTGCTTTCCCAGAGTTAAAGTTGCTCATACATCAAATAAGATACACGGTCAAGTCTACATCCAAGATGTCAATTGGATATTGATGGTTCTCAGCATTGCGAGCACAATAGGTTTTCATGACTTTTCACGACTTGGAAATGCAACTGGTATGCTCCAATGACTCATCTTCCCATTATTATTTTCATGGTTATTGAAATTTTGACTGTTCTCTGTTATCCAGATTATTCTAGAATATGTTCTTAAGAATTTCTTCAGAATTGTTAACGAGGATAAGGGAATCTCCAGCCCACTCTAACAGTATGGAATTTTATGTTGGAGTCAAAGGAGCAGAAAACAAAAAATTAGATGTGCCTGGAAGTCTATTTAAAAGAGAAATGGAAGAAAGGGATAGAGTGTGACCCCAACTTTCTGTCCAGAATTTCCTTTTCAAAGCTGAGAAGATCATAATTATACCCTTGACTTCTCTGCTAGTTGTTTTATAGCCATGCCATTTTATTTCCATAAACTCGAACAAATAACATAAAATAACCACAATTTCTCTTTTGGTCTCTTAAAATAACCACAGTTTCTCTTCTCTCACTCTCTCATTTTTTTTTCTCATTAAAGTTCCCAAACAGGGTGTACTCTAAGAGACTCAATTTCTTTTTTGAGATAGAGTCATCTTTAAAAGGTGAATGGAAGTTAATGTCACTACTTGTCTAATTTAGGGTCTTAGTAAAACAGATTTGTGAAGGTTATCAAAAATCATACAGGCATGTACTTGATTATAGAGATTAATTGTATGAATGCGTTTACAATCTTACCCTAATAAATATATTCAATAATTCAATAATCTCGAATGATCAATATTTTTTCAAGAAAGCCACTTTGTTCTATGGAATTAGTAATTTAATTACTTAATAACAAATACATTTTCAGAAAAAAGTATCCTTTATATTATTTAGAATGAAATGTAACTATTTGTATGTCTTGTATGTAAGCTACTTCTTACAATCATTTAGAAAAAAATGTAAAAAGTATAAAAGCCAAAATGAATATGAAGAATCACAGCATCCCCCTATTTATGAAGACAATTATAGCTTCAAATATATATATATATATATATATATATATATATATAGGCTTTGTCTACTTTTACACAGAAGGAAACAGTCTTACTTGTGATAAGAAATTAAACAGAGATTACTTTTATTAAAGAGAAAGGAAGGTCGTGTGTAGCGCGATGGTTTTGTTTTCACAATTGAAATGCTTGGTCACGGGTTATGCTGAGTACATTTAGCCCTCCCCAGAATCTGCTATTAACGGTAGCCTTATGCACTCAGCACTGGCTACAACCTTCTTTTTTTCCATTTTATTTTTTATTTATAACTTTTTTGAAAAAAAATAAAATTATAAGGATTTATTCTTAATGAGTTACTGGTGAACCCTCTTACAGGTTTTGCTATTATTTCTGGAATGCTAGTAACAACTTGTCTGATGTCTCTCGTGATGTCACTGTACTGGGAAAAGAGTTGGTTTCTTTCCGCTAGCTTTTTGATATTCTTTGGCTGCCTCGAGACCATGTATCTATCCTCAAGTTTGTTGAATTTCTACAAGGGAGCTTGGTGTCTAATTATCCTTTTGGCATTTTGCCTGACGACGATGCTTGCTTGGCATTATGGCACAGTGAAGAAGTATAAATTTGATTTAGAAAATAAGGTATCCGTGGATTGGCTCACGGATCTTAGTCCAGGTCTTGGAGTTTCCAGGGTACCCGGAATCGGCTTCATTTATACCGACATTGTTACAGGAATTCCAGCTTTTTTCTCCCATTTCATTACTAATCTACCTGCATTTCATCAAGTTCTCATCTTCGTATCCTTCAAGCTTTTGCCTGTGTCTCTCATTTCCCCAGACCAACGATATCTTATCGGCAGGGTGGGCCCGAAAGAATACAAGATATACCGATGCATTGTGCGGTATGGTTATTGTGATCGAATAAGAGATACAGACGATTTTGAGGATCAAATCATCTGTTCAATCGGGGAATTCATTTCTCAAGAGGAAAATGATATGGAAGCCTTGACTCCCTCAGAAAGTACGATGGTTGTTATTGGAAGCCCAAAAACGAATGAAACTGCTTTAGTTCCTGTAACTGGGATTACCTCGATTTCTGGACCTCTAGGCTTGGGGAAAAATGTGACTCATAGTTCATCGGATGATCCTTCAGGAAGTGGCTGCATTCCCAAGAATAGGAAGAAGGTTCGATTTGTTTTGCCTCCAAACAAACCCAAAATGCAGTTATCAGTTAGGGAGGAACTTCAAGAACTGGTCGATGCCAGGGAAAGTGGGACTGCATATTTCATGGGGCAGTCGCATCTGTCGGTACGTAATGGGGCCAATTTTGTAAAGCGCTTTCTTGTTATGACCTATGTTTTTCTTGATAAAAATTGTCGGGAGACTCCTGTTGCGTTGAACATCCCTAATGCTGCACTTTTGGAAGTGGGTATGGTGTACAGAATATAAATTGCAGTTTGATGTTGTCAACACTCCTAATGTGCATTTTATTACAGACGTGCATGTGGCTTCTATATATGATAAAGTGAATCGAATTTTAGAGCTGCAACAGTTTCTCTTGCATAGAGGAAAAAAAATAAAAATTAGAGTTGCTAATGTTATGGCTGCGTGTGCTCTCTCTTCCCAGATCTATGAAGGTGTTACATTGATTTCAGATTATAGAAATATCTCCCACTTAGAATTCTGTAAAGGTTTATTGTAATTTATGTTTCAATAATGGCGTATGTAGGTGAATTTATCCATATATGATCCTCTGACGGCTGATGTGCTAAGAGTCCTCCCAAAAAAAAAAAATCATCTCATATACTCTCCCTCTTTTTCCATGCTCCTATAGCAGAACCATCTGAAGCTATTCTTTTGCAAATTTATATCGCTAGTTATAGGGGGGCACTATCTCCGTTCACATCTTTCACCAGAAATTTAAAGCTGTATATATTCTTTGTTAACCCTAGATTATGTTATCTAGTAGACAATGTCAGCCATGTTTTGATTCTGCTAACCTGCTTCCGAACAGGGAATCCATTTCTATGAGAATGCCGTTGGATATGAAAATGCCATGGGGATGTTTAAATTGAAGTCACATTCATAATAGAACTTTGGTTATGCTTATTAATTGTTTGAGGAACTTGTTTAATCAGGGGTGCATGACAGCATTTGTTCAAATTCAATTTCATCAACAACAAAAAAATACTCTATTTGTCTCACAAAAAGATTCTCTTTTGTTAAATTTGCAAATATAGTTTATATGTTAAGATTGTTTAGTACATTCGGCATGAAAGTAAAAAAATTGAGGACATTGTATTAGCTTATATTTATATACTATTATTATTAAAAATGATGCGATTTTTTTTCTTTCTTTTTTGACAAATGAGGTTCTTTTCGGGACAAAAAAAGTAAACAAAAAGTT
>JAUMHB010047205.1:0-37834 GCA_032359685.1 Pittosporum tobira
TTCTTGCATGGCTGTTTAGCAATTATGTTGAGTACTATGCATGGAGGAGGATGGGTTAGCATGTTGGAGTTTGGGTTAGTTTTCATTGGCTATGTGATAATATATGCTACTTAGAACCTTATTAATGCTTTATAAACTTGTTTAAGAGATTAATGTAAGGTTTTAAGTTGATGAAGTAAGTCTATGATAGGTTCATGTTAGTATAAATTGAAGAGAGTGTTACTAGGGCTTATTCTTGGGTAGCCCAAACTTTTTAGAAATGACGATCTTTCTCGTAAATTCAATATAAAATAATCTATATGTGATTTTATACGAAACATTTTCAAGAGCAAATATAACTTGATAAGAACATTTTTCCATAAGGAATCATGAAAATATGGTATTTTAATATTTTTACCGGATTTTTGAAAAATGGTCTAGAGGTAAATTATGATTCTGAAAAAAAAAAACCCTAATTTTGGACAAAGTGGATAATCTGTTTAAAAATATCCTACATGCAAATAAATTTTAAAACAAAATTCAAATATGAACAAGTCTTGAGTAATTACCAAAAAGAATTACTTAAATCGGAATTTTTCTCCATTTTTGAAAAATATTTGTAGTAGGCTGCGGCAGAAACAGGATATCTTACGTTGGTCCAAATTTAACAACTAATATCGTTTTCGTTACAGGTCTGAATTGAGTGATTTTAGTGTCCATGCGTAGCTTATCGAATATAGTTTCTATAAATGTTGGCCTCTGTATCACAGGAATTATAAAGAATTAACTGTAGATAGTAACGTACAGGGGTAGTAATTTAAAACAGAGGAGCTGAAATTTTAAAGTCAAGAATAAGAAAAGTATGAATAGTATTGTGTTCCCAAAATTTACAAAATGTTTTCTAAGGATATCATAGAATTTTTAAAGTGTTTTTAGAGAATTTTATTATTTTTGGAAATCATTTAGTATTTTAATAAAATAGTCAAAGCCAGTTGCTATAATCTACTACAAACTAAAACTTTTTGGAAAATTTTCAAACTTTAAAAAATCATATCTTACTCATATTAAATCCGAATTGAGTCATTTTAGGGTCTACACGAAGGTCTGGAACTTTAGTTTTAAAAACAAATACATATATAGATAGATGATATGTACAACAAAAATTATAAGCAACCAAAGACTACTGGTACAGGAAAGAAACTGTAAAGATGTAAAGGAACTTTAAAGAGATTGTTTGGCTACTAATTGAACATTATTTATGGTCATAGGAGTGCAGTCAAAGGTGGGAGAGAGTTCAAAAACAACTCAGTAAATTGGCACGGCAAAACTAGGCTAGTACATGATTTACTTTGTTTTCATGATAAAATTGCATATCTTTAATGCACAAGCTTGTGCATGGCTGAGATGGGAAGATCGGTAATCCCCCGGGAACCTACGGGACAAAATTCTGTAGCACGGGTAGATCCCCGTTCACGATATGCACATTCGCCAAGAAAAGATAAAGTATCCGGTCTGAAAAGAACTTCATAACATTTGCCTCGATTGTGGTCACTAAGGCTTCTGCTTCAGCCCATTTTGTGAAGTAGTCAATGGCGACTACCACATATTTCCTTTGCCCTGACGCAGTAAGAAACGGTCCTAGAAGGTCCATCCCCCACATGGAAAAAAATATGAGATAAACAATTAGACAAATTGTTTCTACTTATTGACGTGGGATGATGGTGACTATCTAAAATTTATCACATCTCTTAACAAACCTTATTGTCTCCTTTAGCATAAAGGGCCAATAGTATCCATCTCTGAAGATTTTATAGGCCAAGGCCTTACCTCCCAAATGTTGTTTGCAAATTCCTTCATGTTCCCCTCTCACTACATACTCTGCTTCAGAGAGGGTCGTGTACATGAGGTATAGGAGAATAAATGACCTTTTATATAATTTTCCATCACTAATCGTATACCTTGCTGACCTTGAAACAACCTTCCTATTTTCTTGTTTATCATCTAGGAGCGTGCCATGCTCCATATATTATTTGATTTGGTCTATCTAGTATGGAATCTTGTCCACTTAAGTAACCAACTCTGGGGTTTTGATGTTTTTTCTTAGACAATACCTCCAAGAAAATCAGACATATCAATTATAAAAAATTAATTGAAACTAAGCGAGGAAGAGCATTAGCCTTAGAGTTTTCTCCCCGAGTTATGTGCTCAATTTGACAATCCTCAAAACCTTCAATGTTTTTCTTCACCATTTCCAAGTATTTGAATATTTTTGGCTCTCAGGCCTCATACTCACCAATGGCTTACATAACCACCAACTGGGAATTGTTGTACACCATCAACCTTTTTACGCTCAATGCTTTCACCAAATTCAACCTAGCAACCAACGCCTCATATTTTGCTTTATTGTTGGTGGCTTGAAAGTCTAGTCGAATTGCAAACTCTATAGAGAAGCCATCTTGGCTTAAGAAAATTATCTCAACTTCGTAGCCTTTAGATTTAGATGCCTTATCAACATGTAACACCCAATAATATTTGGTTTCAAGCACTTATTTTCCTTTTGATTGCAGACTATCTTCCTCATCTCCTAGCTTATTGCTAGGAATCATGCATTCAACAACGAAGTTCGCTAAGGCTTGAGCCTTTATGGCTAGACATGGCTTATACTATATGTCAAATTCGCCCAACTTGATAGACCAGTTTACTAACCTTCCGCCAGCTTCTATGTTATATAGTATCTTCCTGAAAGATTGATCAGTGAGAACAACTATACTGTGGGATTGAAAATATGGCCTAAGTTTCTGTGCATATAGTACTATTACATAAGCAAACATTTTAACCTTTTGATATCTAGTTTTCACATCATGTAGTATCTTGCTTGTGTAATAGATGAGTCTACGGACTCCGTTCTCCTCTCTAATAAGTATTGAACTTACAACAACCTGTGGACTGGTGGTGAAACCATATAGGTTTTCAGTTATTCAAATGACTGCTGACAATCTTATGTCCAAACAAAATTCTTAACCTTCTTAAGTGTATTGAAGAAATGAGCACCTATACCCTACTTGAGACATGAACCTCCTAAAGGCAACTGTCCGGCCTATTAGTTTTTGTAACTCCTTTACCATTTGAGGGGGAGTCATCTCCATGATGGCCTTGATGTTATCTATTTAACTTTAATACTTTTCTTGGACACCATCAACCCTAAGAACTTTCCATAGGAAACATTAAAAGCACACTTAGTAGGATTCAACCTCATGTTATATTTTCTAAGCACTCCAAAGGCTTCTTCCAAGTCTAGGATGTGTTGGTCTTTCTTTAAACTTTTTATTAACATATCGTAAACATAAATCTCCATTGTCTTCCTAATTTGCTTTTGGAAAATCTTATTCACAAGCTTTTGCTATGTAATTCTTGCATTTTTGAGACCAAAAGGCATTACCCTACATCAGTATAACCTTTTGTCTGTGATGAATGATTTTTTGGTGCATATGACTGGTATTCAAATCTAATTGTATCCAAAAAAAACATCCATAAAGCTCAAGAGTTCATGAGCTAATGTGCCATCTATTGGGAGGTCACCCACTAGAGGGGATAAAAGTCTTTTAGGTAGGCATCGTTTAAGTTAGTGAAGTGTATAAAATTCCTCCACTTCCAATTGGACTTTTGAACCATAATCGGATTAGAGAGCCATTCTAAATAATGGATTTCTGCAATAAACCCCACCTGCATGAGTTTTTTGACATTTTGTTCGATTAAAATTTTCCTTTTGGCCCAAATGTTCTATTTTTCTATTTGATAGGTCTTCTATTAAAATCCACACTAAACTTTTTAGTAATAACCTCAGAGTCTATCCCCAACATATCAACCACTAACCATGCAAAAATGTTTTAGTTCTGGCATAAAAATTGAATAACATAGTCTTTAGCCTTTTTAGTTAAGTGCGATGTAGGTGACCTTCTCTGGGTTGCCATCTTCTAGTTGTAATGGGACCAAGTCCTCAATTGTCCTTCCCTTATGTTCCTTAGCTTCATCCCTAACATCTAAGGTGTTAATCGGAAGCACCTGTGAGCCAGATCCTCAAAACTTTAAGGTGGCTAGATAACAACTTCTTGTCGAGACTTAATTGCCTTTTACCTCTCCTATGCTAGCTGGGGTATGGAACTTCACCTATACATGATAGGTAAACAAACATCTTTTAACTTATTGAGGCCCGTTCTCACCAAAATCACATTGTATGCTCGTGGAGTTTTAACTACTAGAAATTTATCATGACTGTGACATACTGGGGGCTCTTGTTTATTGTCACACCTAGGTAAATCCATCCTTATATCTTAACTTTAGCCCTCATGAATCCATAGAGAGGTGAGGAGATAGGGGTAAATTGTTCCTCTTGGAATCCCATTTACTAAACGTATCATAGTACATGATATCGACCAAACTTCCATTGTCAACAAGTACTCTTTTCATCATAAAGTTTCCAACCACCATTTCAATGACTAAGGGGTCATCGTGTGGGAACTTCACTCCCTCTAAGTCGTTATCTATAAAACCAAGGATTTGTTCAACCCTTGCATTTTGTAAAGTGCTTCCACTTGAAGTACTTTCCGGTCATAAGCCTTCTTAGCTGAGCTGGTATCCCTACCAG
Organism: Pittosporum tobira; assembly: GCA_032359685.1. NCBI lineage: Eukaryota > Viridiplantae > Streptophyta > Magnoliopsida > Apiales > Pittosporaceae > Pittosporum > Pittosporum tobira. The sequence continues at coordinate 4,625 of JAUMHB010047205.1, forward strand.
CAAATGGTTCACCGAATATAATATTAATAACCCCACTTAGTGCATTTGCCCATTCACACCTATTATCTTCGTTAGCTATCTTATATCGCTATCCCACATATATATAAAAGCCACCATAACGTATAAGAAACTTTATTTCATCTCTCAGTTACTTACAATCTTTGGTGTCATGTTCATGGTATTTGTGGTAGTTATACATTTTCTTCGGATTTGCCCTCATTGGCTTCGGCTACTTGAAATTATCCTCGTTCTGAATTTGCATCATCAAGATGTTGCTATAAGAAGAGTTAACTGTGTATGTCTCAAACAGTTTTACTGGACTAGTTGCCCACCTGATAAAGCTCTATTGTTTTTTCGACTTCTTTTTCCATTCAAGTGTAGTAGCACCATCTACCTATTTTCTTTTCTTATCCTTTGATATGGACTTTTCCCTTTTGTTAAGGGTCTCCTCTGCTGTTATGTATTTTTCAATTTTCTTTTGGAGTTCGACCATGATTGTAGGAGGATTATTTGCCAATGACAACTTCAAATGTTGGCTTATTGTCCCGTTGGTGAGGGCAACCATAACAATAGCTTGCTCTAAGTTTAGGACCTTTAGAGTTTCCTTAGTGAAATGATTTAGGTAATTCCTTAAACAATATAAAGTAACTAGGTAAACGTTTTGGCATATATCCTTCCTCCTATGAACTGGTTAATGAAAAAGTTCACTCAACTGGTCAAATAGGCTAATAGATTTTGGAGCTAACTGCCTATAACATGACTGGAAAATTCTACAGGTGTTGGTGGTATCAGCCCTGTTTGTTAGTTGTTAGGTTCTGAGTTAGCCTTTGAGAGTATGGTGAAAGCCCCTGTATTTTATAACATCAAAAATGTTGTGCAATAGTAGGATGGCATCGAAGTTCAACAAGTGGTTAGTGGAATCCCTTAAGCCATCATAATTCTCAGTGGATGGCATCTTAAATGCTCCGATGAGGGGGGCTCTATGATTTGACGGGTAAATGGAAGTGGTCTAGCTTTGAATGTTGTTTGGGAGGTGCTACCTGTTGGATTCAGCTTTTTATGGAGGCACTTTTTGATTTCTACTTCTATTCGTGCCTCCTCCCCTTGGACTAACATAAAATTTGTCAATTTTGCATTATCATCTTTCCCTTTGCACGTGCCCTAGATAGGACTACGCTTTCGGTGTCCAATAGTTCAATAGTTTTCCCCTTCAAGTTCAAAGATCTGTTATTGTATAGCCTCATATTATCTCTTAAATCGACCAACTTGGCTTTAATGTCTCTTGGACCTCTAGCTCTAACAAGGTTTACAAACTTTGAGGGACTGCACCTCCTTATGAACTTTAAACATCTTGCTATTAAGCGGTTGGCATGCTTTATCCTAGAGGGACTCTCAGATCTTGAGAGGTTGGTGGTTTGGTGATTGTATTCATTGTTCTTTTGATTGTTTCGTTCCAGTCGGTGTCAGATATCTTATCATATATTCTAGTTTAATAAGCTCTGAAGGTCACAGCTCTGTCTCAAAGTGAGTGCAAATTGTACATTGATCTATCCTATTGGGGGAGGGGCTCATTGTGGCCTTCAATTTTTGGTTGGGGGGTCTCCCCTCTTGTGGTGGTTTGCCCGAATGGTGGTAGGGATACTATTACTTCTGCTCCCATTGGAGTTCTAACTTCATTCAGTCATTCGAGTGTTAACCATGGTAAGATGTAGAGGAACACGACTTGCTGCGTCGTTCCCACAGATGATGCTAATATTATGTGGTCGAAAAATGGTCAGGCCAAATCAGATGAGTTTAGAGTGTCGATTGAGTAGGTGCTTACCAGAGCCTTACCAGATCCTGGACCCGGAGGTGGTCTCTGGGGAAGAAATTCTAATGTCTAAGTTAGATAACTATTTTTTTTAGAGAAGTATGTTGGGAGAAGGAATATTATTGAATGAGCAAATGAATTAGATGATGAATTTACCTGGGAGGAGGATTGCTATATAGCGTTAGAATCCTATCCGAATGGAGATTTGAATATTTGTTGGCAACCTTCTATCTTTATAGTTGAAAACCATTTGATACTTATCAAAGATAGCTACTTATCTATCCGCGGTAACCACTAGATAAATATTCGTTTAAACAACCGATATCTTTAATATTACATTCTACATGGTGACACATGTTTCTCCCGTATTGGCTAGCATATTTTTATTGTATCAGATGTATTTAATTTTAAAATTAAATTAAACAAGTTAAAAAGTTAATAATAGAGATAAAATAAAAGTATTATGGAAAAATGAAAGAAAATGACAGTAGTTGCACCTGAAACAATTTCCAAAAAAATGATTTTTGAATTTTAATTTATAAGGCATTATAAAAAATAGTTATACATTATGTTTATAAAAAATTATAATATACAAATATATTAAATATATAAAAATATTTTTAAAATAGTGTCTATAAGTAATTTTGAGATTATGTTTTTAGTTGTCCTTTTATGGTGAATATAATATCTTACTTTACTTATTTTGTAATATTATAGTTGGATTCCAATATATTATAATTCAATTAAATTTTTTAAATAAATAATATCAAATAATAGTCCATGTTTCACATAAAATATTAACCTAGTAATTGATAATCATTTTAAATATTTATCTTGTCTTTAAAAAAAGGATATTTTATAATGTTGATTAAATAAGAAAATAACCTAGCAATGGCTTTAAAAACAAAAAAAAAAAAAAATGAAAGGAAAAAAAAAGCACGGAATTTGACATAATTGATTTTAAAATAATTTATAATTTATTTATTAATTAATTTTTTTTTTGAGCTAAAAAAGTAAAAAAAAATTTTTATTAATTTTAAAAAATAAATTAACAATATTATTATATTTAACAAATAAAAAAATTAAAATTAATATTAAAAAAAATAATTTTTAAAAATAAACTATATTCAATAAGACCGTACAAGCGTGATGACCAAAAGTGTAAACGAGCATCCATTCGTTCTGAAAATACTCTTCCGGAAATAAACGAACAGAACTGTTTATTTCTAGAAAATACGCAAAAGCATCTTCTTTAACCACCATAACTGTTGGGTCATAATTTGTACCAAATATTCCGGAACATAGAAACATGAGCAGCGTGTTGGCTTCTCCATGGATTTTGGGAACTGTTTCTGACGTTTCAAAATTATCAAGAATCCGAAAGTGCCCTTCTTCTTCTTCTTCTTCTTCTTCTTCTTCTTCTAGCAGAGGTAATTCTGTCGGTGTGGTTTGTCGATTCCAATTCACAGAAGCACCGGCATCAGCAAATGAATTCAAATTCGTTTTACACGATGCCCTTGATTCCTCTGGCGTCGATACTACCCATGCTAGGGTAACATCATCATTTTACTCACTGCCTTTTTAATTTAAGGTTAATTTGTTAGAATTTTTATGGGTTTGACATGTTTGAATTTTTTGATTATCACTAATACTCTTTACTTTTAGTTTGAATGCATGCTTCCAGTTAAATACTACATGCTTTGCAATATTAAGTTTGTGTGTCTCTGTGTGTGTGTGTGTGTGTGTGTTTTTTTTTTTTTTTTTATTTATGTTTCAAAAATAGGGATGTGCCTGTATTATAAAATATTATGATAGTTTTAATTTAATATTTTAATTTATATACGGATTAAATTTTATAATCTCCAAAAAAATATAAAATTTGTAATAAAAACACTTTCTTCTTGTAACATTGGAACCGAGGGAGTATTTTATTTTTCAAAGATAGGCAGTATAAATGACATAATATAAGGTTAGCAATTTCACTATCAAGTCACTACAATTAAGTAAACTATCATTATATTTAAAAATAAACATATAATAAAATTTGTTTACATAAAGTTTGTAAAGTTTAGAAGTGGGGCGCATTTGAGTGCATCTTTAAGGGTGAATGACTGGATATTTTGATTTCTCGTTGATTTCATCATTCAGATACTAGTTTAGATATTAGCATAGGTGTTGTTCTGTTTTCTTTCCCCTTTATTTCTTTCCCCTTTATTTCTTTCTTTCTTTTTTCTTTTTAGTTGTAACTTGGGCTGTTGTTATTGTATTCATTGTTGTTGGTTCTTGGAGATACAAGTACAACTAACATTTTTCTCGAGCTTGAAACATCTTGAAGCTCAGACCATTTGACGCTTCTCTTCTGCTAATGGTTTAATTTATTGTCCCCTAGGAAGTGGAAAACAAAGTGTTTTTGAATTTGTACTTCGATTTAGATTATCTATTTCCTGACCTACATATCTCTTATTGGGTTTAATTGACATTTTTTACATTAGTGTATCACAATTTTTTTTAATGATACAGTAATATAAAGCAAAATGCGTACTCCATTCTTATTAACATTTCAGACATTGAGATGGAGTGCTACGGGATTTTGATTTCGTCTGAGGGATTGAGGGAATGGTTTAATTATGTTTCTCTGATGGGATTGATACTGATTCCTTTAACAAATCAGTTCGAATTGATACTGTTTCCATTAGAAAACACTGCTTCCTCAACTTAATCAAAACTGACTTATTTCCTTGGAGAATTTCCTCAACTTCATCAAAGGTCTGTAGCACTCCATCTCCTGTTTCAAATGATAGTAGGAATGGTGTACGAGATGCTTCTTTTGGAGGCATTGAACACTCCTTTAACTTACAGTGGCATAGAGAAAATTAAGTTAAAAACTGAAAATAATACACCAAAACTGTTTTTTGTTTTCTTTGTTTTTCTTTTTTACCAAATGGTGGTACATTTATTAAATTTTGAATGTTTGACTAATATATACAATTTCTTACAATTATTTGTATCGTCATTGAGTCAGGCTGCAAGGGTTGGTTTCTGCTCACAAGTCAACAGATTGTCAGATGTCGAGAGGGAAACAAGTATTAGCATAAATAGAGAGGTTGATTTGGGGAGAACAGCACTTTGTATTGCAGCAGAGGATGACTCCCTCATTTCACATTCATCTGTTCCACTTCCAGTGGATGCATTCATTGAGCGATTGGATGATCTTTCTATAGGTTACTGCTCTCATTTTGGCTCTTCTTTTAGATCCTCTCCTGAGATTTTCCTCGAGAGTATGGAGAGATACTTGTATGTTAACAAGGTAAATCTTCTTTAGTCTCTGTTTGTGTTGAGTTGATTTATACATTTTTACCCTAAGAAGTTAAATGTGAACATAATGTGTCGTGTGTTGTCCTATGACCTCATTCCCTTCATGTTGTGGCCCGACCAAGTACTAAGCAGCCTATGGTTTATGGGTTATATATTATGTGTTGTTTTAGGACAGTTTATTGAGAGTAAGAATCTGGGATTCAATTGGGGCAAGTACTTTAGAGTGTCTTGCTTCACTTTATCTTGTTTAGTGGATTAATCCAAAAGCAGAAGCATATATATCACATGGTGTTATTTATTATCTTTATTTTTTTTATTTTGTTGCATGTGTGTATTCGGTTGTGAGACTGATAGAACATAGAAAGAATTAGATTTTGCAAGTTAGACAAGTATGGTCGATAAGTAGTTTTTGCTTGTTCACTTAATTTATTTATATATCTTTTTTTAGGTATGTTACTTGGTTATACTTGCAACAAAAGGAAAAATAAGATAAGTTTGGTTGGTTATTACACATGTATGTTGCATTAAGATCGTTTGAATTTCAAACATGATTGGTTCATTTAATGTAGTAGATCCAAGGGTTTCTGGAACAACTTCGGTGCAGTAAATATGCAGGATAACATTCTCCTACAAGCTAGATCATTGGAACCGGATTTGGCATGAATGGTGTGATTATAAATGGGATGTTAGAGATGAACTGCCTTTTTCTCTTGGGTGAGAGAGCTTTTTTCTCTCTATGCTAGTAAGACAGTGTGACTTTTCCCTTGTCAGAAACCTGATCCACGATTGAGATCGTGGTTTGTGTTGTTTATTTTTGCTTTGGCTATCTAGTTTCAAACTTATGGAGGACTGTGTGAAGGACTTGGAAAGCAAACTTCGTCTCACAGACCAAGAAACGGAGGAGTTTCAACTTGTTCTAGATGAGTCATCCATTTCGGAGGAAGATGGGAAGTTTTGTCTGATCGGAAAGCTACTCTCCCCGAAGTTAATTGGAAAAGAGATCATGGAGGGGATGATGTCAGCGGCATGGAATGCTAAGGGCAAGGTGATTTGTAAAGCAATCGGATCTAATCTATTCATTTTCAAGTTTACGGATCTGTCCGAATTGGGAGGATTCTTTATGGGGGTCCATTGCTTTTCGAAAACCATCTTCTAAATTTTAGCAGACTTCAATGGAGATCTCAGTCCTGGTGAACATTCATTTGAAACGGTCCCTATTTGGGTGCATGTTAAGAATCCACTGTTGAAGTATAGAATGGCTCGAGCGCTAAGTTTATTGGCCGGCAAATCGGGAAGTTTCTCGAATGGGACTGGGTATGACGACATTGTTTGGGGGCAAAAGTTGAGAATTAAGGTGGAGATAAAAGGTTTTTGCCCCACTTTTGAGGGGCATAAATCTCAAGCTGGACAACAGCAGATCAAAATGGGTTGTATTAGCTTATGAAAAGTTGCCTGATTTTTGTTTCTTTTGTGGCCACCTTGGTCATTGTACCGCAGATTGCGATGCTAAGCAGGAGGAGCAACAAGTTAAGGGGGAGATTGACTTTCAGTATGGGTTATGGTTGAAGGCTGCACCCCCTCGTAATAGATTCTTCTGGTTTGGGTACCCGAAGAGAGATGATGGCAGCAATTCCTATGGTAGCAGCTACTCTAAACGTTCGTCTCCGGTGCGTTCAGAAAACTCCAGTGGCCAATGTGATGAGAACAAAAATCGAGATGGCAAAATCTGTGGCGATAACAGACAGTAATCTGAATTTGAATTCCCGTGATCCTCGGCATCTCATAGAGGTTCAAGTGCGCAGCCATTTGGAGAAGATTAAGGAACCAATGAATGCTATATATATGGAATACCCACTTTTAAAGGAAGTTGTTAATGATTGTCTTGATTCTGGCACAGAATATGCAGTGATTGCTCAGCAAGCTGGTAGTTCTTCAATTTCACCGTGTGCTCCTAGTCCCTTGAAGTTAAAGCCCAGTTATTTGGATAGATTACATGAATTCAGCCTTAAAAATTCTTCCAGTGGCCCATATATTGGACCTGGCCCAATTAGAAGAAATTGGACTAAGGCAGCCCGGTCCAACAAAAAGCACAATGAGCCTAGTCGTGACATTAGTTTCCTTGGTAAACGTAAGGCTTCTTTAGATAATGGTCAGTCTTTCCCCAAAGACAAGAAAGTGAAGAAAATGCAACTTGTAGATGAAGATACTGACGATGATACCATTTCTCATTGCCCTACGGTGGTTGCGATGCAACCGTGGGGCGTATTAATGGGTCTCGCCTGCAACTGCAGGGGGCTTGGGAACCTCCAGTCAGTTCGAGCCCTGAAAGGCCTAATTAAGGCTAAAGATCCCAAAGTTGTCTTCCTTTCTGAGATGAAGATGAAAACAATTCAAATGGATAGTCTCTAATGGCGACTTGGCTTTAGTAATGGTATTTATGTTGATCATAAATGTATGAGTGGTGGTCTTGAACTTCTTAAGAGGGACTCTTTAGAGGTTACATTACAGAGTTTTTCCAAAAATCATATTGATGTTACAATTAAGGATGATGAATCAAATTTTGTTTTACATCTTACGGGAGTTTATGGTGAACCTATTACAGCAAATCGGAGATATTTTTGGGATCTTCTTAGACTACTCAAAACTAACTCTAATTTACCCTGGCTTAAATAGCTTTTCAGAAAAAGATGGAGGGACTTCTCACCCCTGGAGCCAGATTTCAGCCTTTCAAGAAGCTCTAGAAGACTATGGCTTGATTTATTTAGGATTTCATGGCAATAAATATACTTGGAGCAACTCGCAGATCAGGTTGCAATTGGATAGGGGTGTCGCTTCCAACACTTGGATATTTAATTTTCCTCGACCTCAAGTTCATTACTTGTTCGCTATTGAATATGATCACCATCCAATTTTCTTAGACTGGGCTGGTACAAAGGCATATAATCAATCTATTGGCAAGCGTTCTAAGGCAAAGTTATTCATATTTGAAGCCGGCTGGATCAACAATGAGGGTTGTGTAAAGGTGATTTCCAAATGTTGGGCTAATAATACTATCACTAGATATCCTATTGCTGACACAACTAAGTCGGTGGCTGATAAAATCATGGCAATTGGTACTATGCTTCCAGAATGGGGTCAAAACATTTTTTTGGGAACTAAATCGGTGGCTGATAAAATCATGGCAATAGGTACTAAGCTTCCGGAATGGGGTCGAAACATTTTTTTGGGCACTAAATCAAGGATTAGGCGGCTGGATAATGAGGTTAAAGAGATGCAAGCCTCTAGTACCCTGGGCCCAAAAGCTTCTGCTGATAGGGAGAAACGAGATGAGCTCTCTAACCTAAAGAATCAAGATGAGGTATATGGGCCCAGCGAGCCCAAGTCCAATGGCTTAAAGATGGGGACTGTAATTCTCATTATTTTCATGCTAAAGCCTCTGAAAGGAAGAACAATTTTATCCATGGGCTGGAAGACTTTGATGGGAGTTAGCAGACTTCAGTTCATGGTATGGGGCCTACTGTTAATGCTTATTTTGCAGATTTATACAAGACAATAGGCCCTCGACATATGAGCTCTTCTTTTGAAGGTTGGGATAATTTCTTGAACCTTTCTTCTCAGTTGGTGTTGGAGCCTGATTTCACTAGGGCGGAGATGATGGCAGCCCTTAAGCACATGGATCATCACAAATCTCCTGGTCCTGATGGGCTAACTCCGTTGTTTTTCAGGAAATATTGGCATACGTAGGCGTTGATATTTCAAATTGTATCCTTGATTTCCTTAATGGCCCAGGCTCATTTTCCGATTTTAATTTGACATATCTTTGTTTAATTCCTAAGGTGAAGAAAGTTCGTAATATGAAGCAGCTTTGCCCTATCTCTCTTTGCAATACGATTTATAAAATTGCTTCTAAAATGGTAGCTAACAGGTTGAATATAATTTTACCATCTATAATCTCATCCAAGCAGAGTGCTTTTGTGACAAATCGTTTGATCACGGATAATGTGTTGGCAGCTTTTGAATCTTTACATTATCTTAATAATAAGCGAGAAGGGAAGCACAGTTTCTTTGCTTTGAAGCTTGATATGAGTAAAGCTTTTGATCGAGTGGAATGGGACTTTATTGAAGCAATTTTGAGGAATTTTCAGTTCCCTGATAAATGGATTGCTATTATTCTCAAATGTTTTTCATCGGTGAAGTATTCAGCCTTGCTCAATGGTTCCCCTCTTCCCACAATTGCTCCTTCTCGAGGGTTAAGACAAGGAAACCTTATTTCCCCATATTTGTTTATTCTTTGTGCGGAGGTCTTCTCATTCCTGCTTTCTAAGGTGCAATTAGAAGGTAAGATTTCTGGAGTCCAAGTGGTGCCCTCTGCCCCAACAGTTACTCATCTTTTCTTCGCAGATGATAGTCTGTTATTTGGAAAAGTAGACATGCAAGAAGGTATGGAAATTATGAATATTATCAACAATTATTGCATGGCTTCCGGGCAAGAGATTAATCAGGAGCAATCTGCTATTACTTTTAGCAAGAATGCGAGGCTTATGGAGAAGCATGATTTCCTAAGTATCCTTCAGGTAACAGAGGTTGATAATTTAGGGAACTACTTGGAGCTGCCCTCTTTAATTGATCACAGTAAGAAAAAGGCTTTTAATTAAATAAAGGACCGAATATGGGCGTGTATTAATTCATGGTCGGTCAAGCTACTGTCTTCTGTAGGCAAGAGGTATTAATTAAAGTGACCCGAACCTGATGGGACCCAACCAAACCCAACCCTGATTGGGCAGGTATGGGGAGCACAAACAGGGAACAGGGCAGGTATGGGGAAAAGGAACTCATACCCGGTAGGGTTTGGGGCGGGTATGGGGAATAGCCTCCCCCATCCAAAACCCGCCCCGATTACATATTTTTATATATTTATTGTTTTAATGTGTATTTAATATTCCTAATTCTATATATATATTCTAGTAAAAATATTATGAATCTATTATAATTAGTAAAGGTATTTAGAATTTATTAGAATTTGGTAAAAATGATATAATGAGTGGGGTATATGGACTTTGGTATTAGAAAAAATAAATTTAAAAAAAAAAAAAAAAAAAAAACGGGGCAGGCGGGTATGGGGAGAAAAAACTTTAAATGGGGCGGGATGGAGTAGGGCTACCCTCAACCATACCCGACCCGTTGCCAGGCCTAGTGCGCAGGCCATTCCATCCTATTTAATGTCGTGCTTCAAGCGACTATCTACTTTCTTGCATGAGATAAATGATATGATTAGTCACTTTTGGTGGAGCAAAATTGGGAATGCCAAAGGGGTCCATTGGGAGAACTGGATGAACCTTTGTACTCCTAAGATTAATGGTGGGTTAGGGTTTTGGGAGTTCAAAAATTTTAATGATGCCTTGCTTGCTAAACAAGTTTGGCGAATGCTATCATCTCCTACATCTTTGGTTTCTATTTTTAAAGCCTGTTATTTTAAAAATGGTAAAATTTTGTCAGCTAAGTTGGGGTACTGTCCGTCATATGCCTGGCGTAGCAGTCATGCGGCTATTCCTGTTATTGAAGCAGGAATGCACTGGAGAGTTGGTAACGAGGAGCATATTGGCTTCCACAACCTTCAACTTTCAAGGTGACCCTTTCATCTTATCTCAGTGACGATACTACAGTAGCTTATTTCATTGATTGTGAGCAGGGAGCTTGGAATTTGCCGCAGCTTCATTCACATTTTAATGCGAGCGATGTCGATATCATGTTAAGCATTTCATTGAGTAATGGGGCTAAGATGGATGCTTTAGTTTCGCATTGCACCCCACATGAAATTATTCAATGAAGTAGGGCTATAATGTAGCAGTTGCTCTTAAGAAGGCTACATTATCAAAAGATGGTTCTTCGTCATCCAGCGTGGGTAAGGACTCTTGGAAATGCGTGTGGGCAATTAAAGTGCCTCCAAAAATTAAGCACTTCATTTGGAAAGCATGTAAGGGATACCTACCATGTCAGGAAACTTTTAAGGATAAGGCCATTCTTGAGGATGGTTCATGTCCACTATGTGGTAATATGTCGTCCATTGTCTTTTGGAGTATGATTTTGCTCGTATTGTTTGGTTCTCTTATCCTCTGATGCTGAGGTTGCAACCTCCATTATTGGGTTCTTTTGCTGATTGGTTCCATGATATGACAAATATTGTATGGACCAAACTTTGCGTCTTTGCCATTTTAGCTTGGGCCATTTGGAATCACCATAATTCCATTCTTCATCATGAACCGACTCTTAATCCATTAAGGCGTGTCGCCGATAGCCTTGCTTTTCTGCATGATTATGGTAAGGTTTCTCTACTATCTTCTTCATATCCCCAAGGCACGAGTTCGGTTATCACTATATGACAGAAACCCCCAGCAGATTTTGGGGAAGTTAATGTGAATGCAGCCACTCCAAGTCTAGGTATGTTGGGTTTTGGTATTTGTAGCTCATAACCACAATGGTGAAGTTAAAGGTTCAACCCTCATCAAATGGATAGATAATTTAGTAATGTCTTGTGCAGGCATTGGCTTTGTATCATGGCGTGGTGTTTGCTAAAGAGATGGGTTCACCAAACTTCTAATGGAAAGTGATAATGAGGCTATTATTTTGCGACTGAATAATGGGTTGCTGGAGCTCTCTTATCTTGATTCTATTCTCAAGGATTGCAAGGAGTTATCTTCTTTATTTGATACCATCAATTTCACTTTTGTTAGACGAAAGGGCAATTGTGTAGCTCATGAACTAGCAAGACTTGCTCTCTCTTCTAGTTATCCTTCTTTGTATATCAAGGAAGATGTCCCTAGTAGTGTTCATCAGTTTGTTCCGAGTGATTTGACTCCTTTTTCTTGAGATTTTTCTGCTCAACTGCGATAATGGTGGGTTGTCATTGTTGCTTTGGGTGCAATTGTTCGACTTGGGTGCAACGATGTGTCAAGCCTTGAAGGCTTGACTTGCTTAACAACCAAGAAAGGGGACTGGGAGAGTAGAAGACAGAACTTGGGACTAAGAAAAAGAAAGAATAGGGACTGAGATAATAGAGGAATATAGAGAGAGAATGAGTCACAACTGTGCTCCTGATTTTTAGATTATAATTTCTAATGCAATACAAAGACTAGGCTGGCCTTTTTATAGTACTTAGGAAGGCACCATATTGCCTATAGTACTATAGTACTTTTAACTAGTAGACAAGACCATGAGCTGGCATATCACAACAACTATTTCAGATAAGAACATACAATAACTAACAATTATTCTAATTTATTTAAGCAACTAATTTCTTAACTTATCTCAGCTTAACAGTACTCACTCTTTCAAAATCTTCCATGTACTAGAGGAAGTAGAGCAAATTCTGGAAAACTTGACCTCAAGACCTCATCTTCCCAAGTTGCTTTGTTAATATTGCAGTTTTTCCACTTAACCAGGTATTGGTAAACCTCCCTGTTCTCCCTAAGTATCCTCCTCTGTTCCACCACTCTTAGGGGCTTAGTATCTAAAGTACCATCTTTAGATATAGTGGGGAGCTGAGGCTTAACTGTGGCATCACCAACCTTTTCTTTAGCTGGAAAACATGAAAGGTGGGGTGAATCCTTGAACTTGTTGGTAAGTCAAGCTTGTAGGCTACTGTGCCGATTTTTTCCAAAATATTAAAGGGCCCGTAATACTTAGGTGAGATCTTCTGGTTCCTTCTCAATGCAACAGATCCTTGTCTATAAGGTTGCAAATTTAGATATGCCTGATCCTCTATCTCAAAACTCCTATCTGTTCTCTTCTTGTCAACCTGAGACTTCATCATTTTCTGAGCTTCTTCAAGGTTTTCCTTAATAACTTTCAGTTGATCCCTTTTTTCTTGTAGCAACTCCTCCAAGGTGGCTATGTTGGTGCTGTTGCTGCTAGGGATGTTAAGGTGAGAGGGTTCAACCCCATATACAACTTGATAGGGGGTGCACTTGAGGGAGGTATGATAGGTGGTATTAAACCACCATTCAGCAAAGGGTAACCAGCTACTCCACTGCTTTGGGACTTGGCTTGTCATGCATCTTTGGTACTGTTCCAAGCACTGATTGACCCTCTCAATGCTCCCATCACTTTGTGGATGGTAAGATGTGCTCAAGTGTAACCTTGTCCCAATAAACTTGAAGAGGTTATGCCAAAATTCATTAAGAAATAGTGGGTCCATATCATTTACAATGGACTTAAGTAGCCCATGTAATTTGTATATTGGCTCAAAGAAAATCTTGAACAAGTTTTTTGTAGAGATGGGGTGAGACAGGGCTGTGAAGTGTGCATACCTGCTGAACCTATTAATGATGACCCAAATGATGTTGGACCCTCTGGAAGTTGGTAGGCATGTGATGAAATCAATGGCTATGTCTCTCCAAGGTTCAGAGGGAATTGGCAAAGGTTTCAAAAGTCCTACGGAGGGAAGGTGTTCACTTTTAGCTGCCTGACATACTGGGCACTCCCTTACCTACCTTCCCACATCTTGTTGTAGGGTTCACCAAAAAAAATATTAAGCAATCCTTTTAAGGTGGCATGTATTCCCGAGTGCCCACCAACCCCCTTCTCGTGCAACTCCTGAAAAAATTGTTTTCTTAAGTCTCCATAAGAGCTAATTATCCATTTACCCTCCTTGTACTTCACCATGCCTTGTACTAACTCAAATTCTTGGGGTCCAGTTTTGTCAATGGTAATCTCTAATATTTTCAGGCTGATCTTGTTATCACCTTGATAGCTTTTTGCTATTTGTAGCATCCATAGGGGTTGTATAGAGGAGATAGGAGCTAGAATTTGACCTTCAGTTTTTTGGGCCTTTCTCCATGTAATATTATATTTTGTCCTTGTTTTTTGAATTTTAGGTTCAGCAAGTTATAATCTAGCTCTATACTTCCCAGTTTCCTGAACCAATTAACTCCCAAAATTAAGTCCCATGGGGCAATCTTCAGTACCCAAACTGTGATGTTAAAATCATGTCCTCTCATGGTGGTCCAAGAACAATCTGAGCATTTCCATCGACTCCAGAGTTATGTTCCATCTGGTAATGAAATTCTATCTGGGCTGGTTTGCTGCAACACACATTCTAGTAGTTTGGCCTTGTCTTAACTAAGGAATCTCAGAGAGCTCCGCTTATCTACTAGTTCCTTAAAAGCTTTTTCTCCCCTTCTCCTTGTAAAAGTAAGTACCTCATTATTTCCTTTGCCATTAGTCAGGGTGTTTAGGTTTGACAATGCTACAGACTTTTCAGGGATAACTTCTTCATCATTAGGATCTTCATCAAATTTTGGGGGCTTTGAGTATGCATCTGTATCAGATTTTTCATTGACCTTCAAAAAAGCCTCGACATTCTACGTTGATGCCCTGGTGTAAAAACCTAATCACAATAATAGCAGAGCCCTCTTCTCTCCTCTCTTTGAGAGTTTGTTATAGCCTTGGGGGTTATTTTGGGGGGCTGTCTTGGTAGCTGGGATTGTAGGGTGTGGAGTTCTATTTCTTGTAGGAGGGCTAGCTCTCTGGGCTGTGGAGCCTCATAAGATTTTGTTAATTTGTATGTTTGAAGAATAGTTTGGGGTCTTAGGTGTTTCACCATCTTCCTTGTCTCCTCCCTCAGCCTCCCTATAAAATTTTCTACCAAAAAATATTCAGGTAGTTGGGTTATCTTGTCTAGCATTCTCCCTTTTGTATTTTTTAGTCTCATCATAATAATCCTCCAAAGAATTGGTTTGTTTGAGCAATTTGAATTGCTCAAACAAATTTTCAATTCCTACTTTCCCAAATCTTAACACAAAATCTTCAAAAAACTCCTCCCAATCAATAACATTTGTCCCCACCATATATAACTTATGCTATGATTTAGGGGTCCCCTTTAAATGCATAGCAGCAAAAACAACATTCCTATGATTTTTTACCCCAAAAATCTTAAAATACTTGTTACAATCATTGATCCAATCCTGAGCCTCATTACCCTCTTGGTAACTAGGAAAAACCAGTTTCAAATGTCTCAGGTCTGAATCATCATCGGAATCATCCCCCATTACACTCCCTTCGTCATCGTCATATCCTTCATCAATCAAGGAAGGACTAGGGATTTTTTTTCCTCCTAGCAAACTCAGCTTGCCTAGGGTTCTTGAAGACACCCTTATCCTTCATATTTCCCACATGTACAATTCTCCTAGGGGGTCCTCTATTTCCAAAAGGATTCTCCCCTTCTTCATTCTCCCTAGGAGATTTGTGCATCAACCCCACCATCCTCTCCATACAATTGTCCAATCTATTATTCATCAACATAATTCAGGAACTCCTCCTCAGTTATACTATCAGAGTTTAACATTGAGGTAACAGCCATGGGAGGGGTAAAAAGGTAAATTTTAGGCTCAGGGTTTTTTAAGAAAATGGGGTTTAAGGGCCTCAATGTTGTTCCTGTGACTCTCAGAGTGTATTCTGGTACACTCCATTGTGAAACACCTTAAGAAATTAACAATCTAAGTTATCTGGGTATTGATCATCATTTTCTTGATGAGCAGAGTTATGGTTTTTTTGGAAATGGTGGATTTCAATGTTCAGAAGGTTCAGAAATGGCAGGAACAACTACACCGAGCTATTCCAAGCTAGCTTAGGGTTCAAGAAACAGTTAAATAGCTAAAAGTAAAAATAAAAATTGAAAACTGTCAAAAACCCCTAAGAACTTGAAATTATTTGCTTCAATATGTGGGATTTTAGTCAGTTTACTCAAACTGATACAAGGGTATTGTGTAAAAAATAGTAAACGAGCAAGGGGAAGCTGTTTGTACCTCAATCTTGAAGAACTGGTGTGACCTGAGACTGTTTTTCAGGTCGCCAGAAAAACAAAGCACTGCAGCACCACCACCAGACTTTTCTTGTCGGAAAAGATAGAAGAACCCTCGGCCAAGACCAATACTCTGATACCAACTTGTCAAGCCTTGAAATTGAAGGCTTGACTTGCTTAGCAACTAAGAAAGGGGACTGAGAGAGCAGAAGAAAGAGCTTGGGACTGAGAAAAAGAAAGAATGGGGACTGAGATAATATAGGAATATAGAGAGAGGAGTCACAACTGTGCTTCTGATTTTTAGATTATAATTTCTGATGCAATACAAAACCTAGGCTGGCCTATTTATAGTACTTAGGAAGACACACCTTAAGACCATATTGCCTATAGTACTATAGTACTTTTCACTAGCAGACAAAACTATGAGTTGGCATATCACAGTAGCTATTTCAGTAAAGAACAGACAATAACTAAAAATTATTCTAATTTATTTAAGCAACTAATTTTCCAACTTATCCCAACTTAACACGATGGGCAATGGAGTGACATGAAAATGGGGTTAGGGGGCCTGGTGCGACCTTATGGAAAGATTTACTATTGGGTTTGTCTCCATTGTGCTAATTACTTGGCAGTCTATTATCCTGATGTACTCAAAGTGATTATGGTGGAACAACCTCCTCTATGTAATATCTTTATTCAGGAATAATATACTTCAGCCTATCTTTGGGCTGTTTTTTTCAAAAAAATAAAATAAAATAGGCTGTTGTTGCTAAACTTGTTCAGGGTGCTGGATTCTTGGTTTGGATCAAGAACCAGGAACAGGCTTAGAGTTGTCGAATCTTTTACTTAACCAAAAGCATCTAACAACTTAAATTAGGTAATTACTTATCAAAAAATAAATAAAAGAAATAACTATGGAGTTTTCAAACTATGGGTTACACATCTGGTTGTATTAGAGTTTTCGGATCTTTAGTAAACTAGATAAAGGGTGGTTTCTTAAAGGTATAACTAGGATAAATTCAAGAAACGTATCAACAAAGTTTCTTAAGAACATCAAAAATTGGGCATAAAAATTAGTCAGGTTATGTATTTTATTGCAAGCATTACTCGTCATCGCACTCCCTTTTTCTCAGTACTTACCTAAGACGGACTTCAATTGTTACTTCGTTTCATCCCTTCTTTCATCCCTCAGGTATTAATACTTAATTTCTTTGTTAGCTAATATAACGAGGTTTCCATCTATTGCAGGCTTTCTGTAGAGACAATTTGAGAAATGCGTTAGAACAACGGCCTCTTTATCTTCATTCAGTATGGATCTCTGACTATTAAGTACTTCAGTTCCTTGTAACAGTTGTGCATTTATCGGCAATAACAGCTTGATTTTTTGGTTATGACCAGGTTTTGACACATCGCCTAGGTTCGGCTTCTATGCTTTCTCTTATATACTCAGAGATCCTGAAAATGCTTCGTTTGTGGGGCCTACTGAACTTTGATGTAGAAATTTTCTTTCCTCATGATTCTTATAGCTCCCCTAGAGGCTATCTTAAGCAGAAAAGTGAAGAGTCTGATCAACCACACATTATGACAACTGAAGCGTTATTGTTGAAGGTATGTTATATTCTCTTCCCTAGTGAAATATTGATATTCTCCCTTTGAACTTGCTCTGGAATTTACCTTTTTACTTTAACTTGAACCCACTTCATTCTATTCTGAGGTTTTCTATTTTGAGGATGACTCAAAATCTTTCAGTTTCAAGATCAAATGTGCTTTCGAGTTTCAACATCATAGACACTATTATCCTTCTAATAACAGGAGGAAAAGTAGTTTCTGGTCTCCATTATCTGAATAACAGCTTCTTAAAAATTATTTGTAGAGTGAACATTGATTTCTTAAACTATGTGCCCTCTTGAATGGATCCAAGGAACGATATTTTTTTACTTGTGGTCTTCTATAACATTTCGTGTAATATGTTTTGTCTCCAAAATATGACAAGGTCACAGTTTCGCTGACACCCATAAGCAAGGATTCAACTAGCAACAATTCTGAAGGAAGAATAATTTCAATTTTCAAATGTAACAACCTGAATACGAACCTCTGTTGAGATATTCTAGATCTTCAAAACCGATCTCCATTGGAACACCTACCATATAATCACAGGAACTCTACCTGATGATTAAACCCTTTTCAAACTGTCAGAAAAATCTTTGATTCCCATCATTACTTTACTAACTAAAGATTCTCTGGCACTATGCAAATTCTTTTTGAAGCTGTTAACCCATGGAGACATGCTTTACTTCCATATATTCAGAATAAGATAGCCAATGATGCTTTACTTCTGCAAATACTACTACTATCCGATGCTATCTTTTCATTAATCCTCAGATCTAAAACCATGATAACAGGGCCCCTCAGTCCCTCTACGACCACCAGCAGCCAAAAGTATAAAATCTTACTAATGATCCGTACATATCTAATCATGAAGAATTTTCAGATATGTGTCATCACTTTTCTGTATCCAAATAATTCCTTTATTATGAAAATTGTAAAAAGTAATCATATACCTCATTGTTAAATTGACTTGGAGGCCTATGATCAGTATTTTCTTGCTACTTGTTCTCACTAGTGAAATGAGCCTTCACTGTTGAATTTATTACGTTTGTGCTTAAAATACATTTTGGGTACATTTTTTAACATGGGTGGTGTTTGTTTGAGGGGATTAAGCAAGGGATTGTACTATCAGTCCTTTAAAATTTTCAGTCCTTTGTTTGTTTACAAACTCTTACAGGGAATTGTTAATCCTGGGGATTATATATAGCATCTAGTGGGTTATTATTTAATACCTTCCATTTAGGATTAATAGTATTGAGACAAAATATCCTTATCCTTTTTTCACATATGGCGACCATGTCCTTTTTATCCTATCCTTCAATTAGTCCATGACATAACATATACGACACAAGATTAATTTATCCCTTATGTAATCCCCTTTAAAACAAGCAAGGGATTATTTTTTGTAAAGGTCTAAATAATCCCAGGATTCATACTGTGGGGATTATAATCCCCTCAAAATAATCCTTACAAACAAACATAAAGTCTTCTTATCTGTATACCCCTGTTCCAAATTATAAGAGCACTTGCCTTTGTAATTTACTAAAACAAGCACTTTTATTGTTTGGAACGGAGTAGTATGTTGGTTTGAATCTAATATTGCTTCTATTATATTGATTCTTATGTGCTTATGCATATAGTGATACAAAGTTCTATTAGCAGATCTTGAGAGATTTGAAGGATGCTTTTTGGCCATTTCAACTTGATCATAATAGAAGTTTATTCTTAAGGGCGGCAGAGGCTGCTAACTGCTCTCATAGGTCAAGCAATGTTAAAGAAAGGTCATTTAACTCATTGAAATTCAGTCTATAATTTTCTGATATTTATAGGATCAGTTCTTTTAATTTTCAATAATATTCCACTGTCTAAGCCTTTTTTTTTGTCTATTATTCTGTTCAAGTTTGTAATCTGTCTAATGTAGTGGCTTTGAGCTCGCCTCTGCGAAGGCTGCGCGACATAGGCTAGAACGTGGCGTTTGGACCAGTGTGAGATTTGGTGACATGAGGCGTGCATTGTCTGGTTTGTACTGCATATCTGCTCCTTTCTCTGGCCAGTTAAAAAATAATGCAACCTCCGTTCCATAACAAGAGTCCCCCTTTGCAAATTTGTGAACTTTAACTATAATGACTGCTTGGTTAGTGCTGGTAGCTTATGATTAGTGAGATTGTGATGCTAAACTTTAGGACGTGGTGTCGTTTTATTCTATCATCAAAAAGGGAACATTTTTTGTGGAACAAAAATATTTGAAAATGAGTGAAATGACTTTGTGTGGAACAGTAGTATTTGTTTTTCTCCTGTTCCTTATTTCTATTGTGGTAGCTTTATGACTCCTCTCGATAGTGTTGGAACATTACGAGTAACATAGAATCTCAAGCAAGTAAATGAATTTAGCTAGGCATGTAATTTATGCATGCGTTTGCAGATAGATGCTAGCAGTTAGTGTACTAGAAAAGGTCACATTGCCTTAGAAAGTTAGAAGGGCGTCGTTTTCCAAGGGGTCTCTTTCCCAACTGGCTGAATCTAGTGTTTTATTTTTACCAAAATTGTGTTGAATCATATTGTAGATGTATACCTAAATTCACATGGGATGGCCTTTGCGTGATTGCGTTTATTGTTAGTACAATCATACATCAGAAGAATGTCATACAGGATCGAGATAATAATTTTTTTTTATATTTTTTCTTTTATTTATAACTTTTATGATATTGGATAAGAATTGACATTACCCTCGGGGAGTGGAAGAAATTGCAGAGTTTTCCTCAAGGTAACTGGTTCCATTCTCATACTCGGGACCAAACTTGATTACTTTAAAAGATTATCGACAGAAATATACATAATACGAAAAGTAATCTAACTACTAAGTACTGCTTCTATTATCAATGTCTGAAAATCAGATTCCAGTAACACGAAATTTAATTCATTTATATTTTGAACATACGAGTTAAGTTAGAAACATTGATTTTGTTATGTATTTTATTCAGATTGGACATGTGATGGAAATCAATTTTAGTTCGACCTTTTTGCTGCATTATTTGGAGAAACTAATTATATACATCTTATTATATCAGCTTTGTATTCTGTCAATTTTATTTCATTTTACTTATTTATTATGTATATATGACATTGCCAATTTGGTTCTTAACTCTATTTTGTTGCTCTATGGACAGCATGTGAGCGTCTTATTCTCCTGGAAACTGATGCCAAGGAAATAAGGGATTACAGTGTTCTCCTTTACCATGCTGGTTTTTACGAGGAATCCCTGCAACACCTCAAGTTATATCAGGAGACACAGGTAAATTACTTTTACCTGCCAAACCATCATATGATTTGTATCACATGTAACTTACGGGCATATTTATTAAGTAAAATCTATTGCAGAAATTTTCCATAGAGAAAAAATCATCAGATTCCTTAAATGACCCAGAGAAAACTGCTGTGGAAAAGCTGATGATACGTCTTAACCTCATTTCGATGGAGGAAGGTTGGAGTGCACCCTCCAATGCTAGAAACTTTCTGTACAACTCTGAACCATGGTAAGCCTTCATGTTTCTCGCACCTGTAATGGAACCGGTTCCACATATTGAAAAGCGCGAGGGTTGAAGTCATCGTCTGTCTGTGTATAAAGATCAGAATGTTGAGATGGCAGCAACCCTTATATGAAAATAACATCAATTGGGAATCTTGAAGTTGTAGGCTTGCATGCCAAGTGCATATGATCATTGTCCAGATGGGATGCTTGCTTTTTTGCTTCTTTTTCCCTCATTTGTGCGCTACCACAGTACCATACTTTGTGTCGTGCATTGAGTTGAAGTGTGTATTACTGTTATCCTCTCCTTTTTTTTACTTTCTATTGTAAATAAATGTGTTATCTCTGTGCTGCAAGTTTTATGAGAAATTTCCATTTTTTTTGTCTTTTTCTCTTTGCTGGTCATCAGTATCCCACTTGAAAAGTTCTTTGTTTTTTGGCTTCTGGTGATGTATCATTTGGCAATGGTTGTGTTTCTAAGTGCAAGTTTACTTTCAACAAAAGTTTTTGAGAGAATGCCAGAGGGAGAGAGAACAGGTTGTGACAGAGTCGTCGGAATAAATACACCACTGAACGCCTTCTTTCATGTGGGCCTACAAAGTCATCACTTAAACCATGTCAAGCACCGTGATTGCAGAACTTGCGCAAATTTAGCTTGGTAGGGTTTTTACGTGTTACAACAAGCAAATTTAGCTTGATAGGGTTTTTACCATGTTACAACAAAACCGCTTTTCAAAGCATGATACGAGCTAGAGAAATTTGCTCATTATCACTTGTTAGCAGATTCAATAATAGACTGAAGGGGTAAAATTTGCTTAGCTATCTGTGGTTTAAGCTAATTTTCACATGATGATTTGTAGTTTAAAACACGAAAAACAACCAAATGTGGTTTCAATATTAAATGAATTGTTAAATTTTATTTAATGCTGTTAAATCAAAAGTGAAATGTCAAATAACAAGTTAGTGTCAATGTTTTAAAATAGAGGTGATTTATGTGAGAAATGGATCAAACCACGAGCGATTAAAATTATTTATCATTTCACCTTAAATTTAATGGTATAAGTAAACAGTTTAACTCAACTTCAAAATCATAGTTGATTTTGTGCTGAGTTTTAAACTACACGTGGTCATTTGAAAATTGACTCAAACAAGTGATTAAGTAAATTTTATTTAAATCCAAAGTGAAATGTCAAACAAGAAGTTGTTAGGTGCCGATGATTTAAACCATAGGTGGTTTATGTAAGAAATGGCTCAAACCACAAGTGGTAAAAATTATTTATTATTTAATCTTAAATTTAATGGTATTAAGTAAACTTAACAGTTTAACTCAACTTCAAAATCACATGTGATTATGTGTTGAGTTTTAAACTACATGTGGTCATTTGGAAATCGACTAAAACAAGTGATTAAGTAAATTTTTTCTTGAATTAAAAAGTGTCTATCATTAGTGAAGAAGATATAGAGCAAGAGAACATTTTGGTCACTATGTCAATTCAGACAATGAATTATTTTGAAAGCACCCTAGCATGAACGTCCGACATTCCTTGGGCGAGATACAATTTTTCCATATAAATAACAAAATTTAAGTTTACTTGGAATGATCTTCTATATTTTTACTTTAGACATTCAACACCATTGAAAGTGAAATAGGGGGACTTCTCTTCTCCACCCAAAGCTTCCGTAAGAGTTACATTGTACTCGAAATACGCAACGCAGCGACATCATCCTGGATGACAAAACATATGCATATTAAACAACCGGGAATCGAAGCATAATATGTTTTTCTTTATGTCGCACAGACTTACAATATCCCACGCAGCACATAGAAGGAACTATGCATGCGATTCCCATGATATAGTTCCAAAAGGCACAACTATATATATTTTGACGAACATTCAAAATTGAGCCTCAAAAAAGCATTTAAACCTTTCCATAGTTTCTAAAAATATATGTTCCATTATAATTTTTGCATAAATTAACTGTTCTTAATATATATATATATTTTTACATTCTAAAAGTTCAATTTGTAAAACAGATTGGGCAAATGAACAAGGTTCAACCAATGAAAAGATTGGACAAAGGAATATATTGTGGATTCAGTCTATAAAATAGGCTGAGCGAATGAAAAATGAAACGTAAAATGAGAAACTTAGAGGTCAAGTGCATTGCATGTTTTCATGAAATGAGTATTGCATGACTTTAAGAAACAATTTTTTTATGAAATATATTGAAAATATTTTTAAAATGTTTTGATTAAAAGCCATCTCTTTTAATGTTTAGAAATATGTACTTGCTGAGCACTAGTTGCTCATTCTTGCTATGTTAAAATGTTTTTGCAGTTATTAACAGAATGAGTGAGACGAAACTGGGGATTTGTCTAACTCGAGGCGGAAGGAATTTTGGAGTGCCTTGTTGAATGTAATACTTATTGTTGTAATTTGAAGAATTAATTGTGGGTTTTTTAAAAAGGAAAAGTAAAGAGATGTGTTTTTAACACCCGGTAGGGTGAATAGTGGTAGTTGAAAAGTTATGGGTGACACACACACACACAATTCCACGTAGGGGAAACTAAGATCATATGTAAAAGAGGGGTGAAGATACACTTGCCTGTCTTGCTGCTTAACCTACTTCCCAGGAATATCTTTACCGATTCTTGCACTTTTTCTAGCCTTTAATCAATTTCCTATAACCTTAAATAACTTACTTTAGTGATCTTGATTATTTCCATGACTTTAATCCCATTTGGTAGTGTTAACCTTCTAATGTCTCATTTCGGATCCAAGGAGTCCATTAAATTTATATACGTTTAACTCATGCTACAAAATTTTCTCAGCACTTTGACAATTCTTATCAAATTTTACACTTCTAAAGATTAAAATAGGTTCAAGAATCACTCAAAGTTTGCCCAAGTTTACTAAAGTTTCTTAACTATCTGGAATGCTGAAAGTTCTATTGTAGTCCACTTTTAACAATTTGTAAAAATATCAAATGGCCTCCAAATTGGAAAATATTTGGGGACAGTAAACTATACATATCCAAAAATAGTTTCATGATTTATAGACCAATATGCTATTTTATATGACTTTTTAAACTTGGCCGAAAATAAAGTTTTATATGTTCTGCACTTACAAGACTTAAACATATATATTTTATTCTGTACAGATATTGAGTTATCATACTCTATTTTTCCAGAAAGTACACTTAATTATATTCATTTAGGCTCTAGAATCATTCAATTTGGAGTTATAATGGATGAGATATGACTTTCTGAATTTAGTAAAGTTCCAGAAAATTTACTCTATAATGAGTTTGCAGCAGTGTATTTTGGATATTTTCTTAAAATAGTAAAAGAACTCCAAATAAACTAATCATGTCCAAGTATGTACATAAAAATTTTCGTAAATTTTAGATAAATACATTATTTTCTATGAATGTCCAAATTTGACTGAAAACTCAATCACTCTGTTTCTGCAAAAAGCCTACTGCAGTCCAATTTTGAAAATTTATTAAAATATCAAATTAACTCCACAAATTACGAAAATTGGTTGAAATCATATAAATATGTCCAAATACTTCCATAAAAAGTTTCAAGTCCATTTGACAAGCCAATTAATTTTCTTGCATTTTATGAACAGTAACCAGTGGTCAAAATTTCAGATTTTTAACATGCATGGTTTTGTTCTTTT
Source organism: Pittosporum tobira (assembly GCA_032359685.1). Lineage (NCBI taxonomy): Eukaryota > Viridiplantae > Streptophyta > Magnoliopsida > Apiales > Pittosporaceae > Pittosporum > Pittosporum tobira. The sequence continues at coordinate 29,368 of JAUMHB010047205.1, forward strand.
GTAAGCAATGAACTTATAATTCACCAAACACTTAATCCATGGCTTCAAAACACTACTTTAAACCCTCTAATACATGCATCTAAGGTTCATGAATTCCAATTAAACATGATAATCCATATATCAATTAAAATCCCAACTCAAACACCAACATATAATTTTCCATCCTCCTCCATGCAATATCATAGTCTATTTAACCAAATTATGCATCCTAGTACATCAATACATCTATAACCAATAAATTTAACCATGGATTATGTTAGGGTTTAAGAAATTATACCTTATCAACTTGAGGATTCCTAGCTGGTGATGATCTCCAATGAGTCAACTCCCCTTTAACCTCCTTGTTCTTAAGCTCCAATTGTCACCCCTCAATTCAACCTCCAATTAATAATCTTTGATAATAATTAGGGTTTAAAGGTTTTGAATGAAGGTATATGTTTGATCTTGGCTTGTTTTGCCTTGGTTTAGCTAGGGTTTGGCAACTTTTATTCGTTTTCCCTCAATTTTACTATCTTTTCTATTCTAGCTTGACTTGGAAAATGGCTAAGTGTCTTCTTACTAATCACCGGATCATTGTGACGTCCCCAAATTTTCACCTTTGAATCCTCGTGGAAATTTGGTCGTCAGATATCATCTCAGCATATTGAGTTGTCAACATTCGACAACTCGCCCTGTTATATCTTACAAGGATCACTCATACGAATAAATTTACACAACGGAAGCATAAAACTTAATTAAAACTTAAATTCTTACAATAACATTGTAACAAGTATGAACAAAAGTCGCACAATATTCAATTACAACATTCAAGTTAGAACAACCCGGGAACAACCTAGGAACATCCTAATAGTATTCTATCTTCCCTTTTCCCTTCGAGGATTCGTCTCGCTCGACCGGTTCTGGAAGGTTTATAAAAACATAGCAAGAATGAGCAAAAGATGCCTAGCAAAAAATTATTCTATTTTGAATAAAATGATCATTCCAGTCAAAAAGATAAAATGGTATAATTTTGAATCATTAAAACTTTAATATTTGAATTCACAAGTTAATTCCATCAACGCATGCATGATATACGAGTAAATATCCTATCATGCCATTCAACAATTAACAATTTGATTAATTGAACATCAATAGGGTGGCATTTCTGCCCAACACTAAGTCATTTTGTCATTCTCGACAAATATTCAAGTTTAACAACTCGTGCCCGTATACGTCACAATTATATGAATTAACCACATAGGGTCCCGGGGGATATACTGATTTTACCACTTTTTGCAATAACCATAGGATTGCTCCCATGGGGTCCCGGGGAATTTACCGGTCTTACCACTCTGTTCAATATTCAATCTCTAAATTTTTTATAATCATGTGAAGGTGATAACGCTTCAATGGTGTGGCATGCTTATACATGGTAGAGTTGCATAATCATTTTAAACAAGTTCATAAAGTTAACTTGAAATAACAAATAATGTACAAGCAATTTAATCTGCACATTCATGGCAAAATACGTACATCGGAATTTAAGTTATACGTATTAAAAGCTAAAATAACTGGCATGCATAAGTAAAACAATAGCTTAAACATAAAACGGAGAATAATAAACTTGCCTTAATACGCTTCCGAGGTTTTCCATATAACGCGTTTTGTGCTCGGTGGTCTCCCTCTCTCACTCACGTACGTCCCTATAATAATAACGACCTAACATTAGTATCGTCATTTTAAAATATCTCGCTCACTTTAAAAATAATAAAAAGCCTCCTGGAGTCCCTAACTAAAATTGATATGAACGCATATAAAATTTCAAAGGGCAAAATTGTCATTATTTGACAATTTGTCGTTTGACTTATTCCGTCCAATTTATTTCTCGTATTTATCCCGAGATACTCTGACTCTAAACTACTTCATTGGATCCTTGTTCGGATGAAATATGGAAATATCATTCGTACAAAAAAAAATATACGATGTTTAAAAATAATAAATATGATGTGTAAACACATTGTAATGATATTTAAATCATTAAAAGGAATTAAAATAGTATTCCTTAAATATTCTAATTTATTATTTAAATAAAAAAAATTAATTGAATATAATATTTTCTAATTTTAAGAAAATTAAATTCCCAATTTAAAAATGAATTTAACATGTTTTATACAAATTTTACCAACTCAATGACATTGTTGTAAATAAGGCTAAGTGATAATTTTGTAATTAGTATAACAATGACATTTTTGTAATTAGTGCAGTGGTATTTTTGTAAATATATTGCAGTGACATTTTGGTAAATAGTGCAACAGTGACATTTTGGTAAATGAGCTACAGGGGCATTTTGGTAAATATGCCCCAAGGACAGTTTAGTAATTTACTGCAAAGAGGTATTTTAGTAAAATGTGCAGAAGGGTATTTTGTTAAATTTGCCATAAGTGGTAATTTAGTAATTTTAACCCTTCTGAAAATAATAATAATAATGATAATAGTAATATTGATAATAATAATATTTTAGATAAGTTATTATTAACATGCTAATAAGAATAATGACATTACAAATGAAGTAATAAAGTAGTATTATTATCACATTAGTAATGATAACATTAATAATGTTAGTATAATTAATTGTTTCTCCTTCCTTGCTCGCAGAAAGTACAGCTGACCGGCAGCTCAGGCCGCACACACACACACGCACATGCACACACACAGGCATGGACTTAGACGGGAAGGGCTGATTCGTGATGGTTGGATTGATGATACCCATCAATCTTGCTGTCCCGAACCTTGAATCGGCTGTTTTGGAACCCCATTCACCGTCTTCCCCGACCACGGCAAGGCTGCCATGGCCGGCAGCCTTGTTCTCCGGTCGATCTTGTTTTAGAGCCAAAACAGTCCTGAAAAATCCAATAAAAATCACGAAAATTATCACAATCATATGAAGAACATAATGAAAACACTAATCGACCATAACAGCATCGAATCCATGACAAAAAATCCAAGCTTTTGACCGACTGTAATCCGACTTGAACAGTGGTCGAAACTAACCCAAAAATTGTGTTTTAAATGCTTAACATGACCCTAGGGACACAAGGAAGCTATTACAATTATCAAACTAGATTAATAATAACAAAAATTCCAACTTTGAATTTTTACCAAGCAAGAACAAAGGAAGAAAAATAAAAGTTGAAACTTTAAAGGCTGTGGCTGTTTTGAAGATTATGGTTCGGTTGGTATGTGTTATAAAGACCATCTATAACGTTCAAAAGTTAGAATTGAAGCAAGAAAGAGACTAATGCCAGATTTGGAAAGATCAGAGTCTGCAGAAAACTTTGGGGAAAAAGTGAAAAGAGAAGAAAAGGAAAGGGGGGAAAAGAAAAAAAAAGAAAAAAAAAGGGAAAATGGAAAAAGGATAAGAGGTTTGGAGAACTATGCGTCAGTGGGTCTCAGCTGGTCAATTGGCTGAAAAATCAAAATTTAAATTGCTATTTTACCTCGATTCGCAAGCCGATTAATTTAATAATTAAATAATAATTTAAAAAGTAAAAAATCGAAAAACAAAATATTATAATTTATTCTTACGTTTTGGCATGCTGCGAATCCAATGGCGCTATCCGTTTTTCCATACGACGCTCCGGTCAAAAAGTCAACTTTTGGACTAAGTCAAACTGAAAATCTGACAGCGTTTTGATTCACTATTTTTTCGCGTTGATTCCAGTTCTTTGGTCGTTTTGTGATTTTGAGCACTTTTTAACTTTCGGGTCAAAATAACCAAAATGCCCCTGGGCATAACTTTTACCAAAATGACCAAAATGCCCTTAGCTATAATTTTTGTCAAAATGACTAAAATGTCCTCAATCATAACATTTGTCAAAATGACTAAAGTACCCTTGAGCATAACAGTTGTCAAAATGACCAAAATGCCCTTGAGCATGACAATTGTCAAAATAACCAAAATGCCCCTGGTCATTATATTATTATTTCAATTAACTTTTCACTTTTACTGACGCAATTTTTTTATTGCGTAATTTTTTGACTTGTTGGTCAACTATTGCTACGGGGACCTCCACATAAGTCAAGTTCTGGTTTATCTCAATAGGTTGGTAATCGATGGCTCTTTGAAAGTCAAGCTTGTACAAACGTAGCATCGATATATGGAATATGTTATGGATATACCCTAAAGCTGGCGGTAATGCTAGTTCATAAGCCACTACTCCCACTATTCTTAAAACTTGGAAAGGTCCAACGAACCTCGGACACCATTTCCCTCTTTTTTCCAAATGTCATCATCCCTTTTCGGGTGATACTTTCAAAAATGCATAATCGTCCACCTCTAAGGTTCTATCTTTACGGTGGTGGTCCACATACTACTTTTGTTTATCTTTTGCCGCTTTTATTCTACTACGGATCATTTTTATAGCATCCTCAACTTGTTACACCAACTCTGCTCCTTCAAACTTTCTTTCCCCAACTTCATTCCAATACAATAGGTCCTACACTTCTCCCATACAATGCATAAAAAGGTGGCATCCTTATACTCACATGACAACTATTGTTGTAAGTAAACTCGATTAGCGGTAAGTGATCATCCCAACTCCCTTTGAAGTCCATCATACAAGCTCTCAATATATCCTCCAATGTTTGTATTATCCTTTCACTTTACCCATCTGTTTGGGGGTGGTATGTCGTACTCATGTCAAGCCACGTTCCCAAGTACTCCTGAAAACTATTCCAAAATCATGACATAAACCTAGTGTCTCAGTCAGATACAATCGAAATTGGCATTCCATGTCAACTCACTATCTCTTTAACATATAACTTAACTAGTTGTTCCATCTTGTACGTTTCCTTGATGAGTATGAAATGTGTCGATTTGGTCAATTGGTCAACTACTACCTATATTGCATTCGTTCCTTTCAAGGTTGGTGGTAATCCTGTGACAAAGTATATACTAATATTCCCACTTCCATTTAGGAATCTCCAACAGTTGTAGTAGTCCGCTCGATTTCTGGTGTTGTACTTTAACCCTCTGACAAGTTAGACAACGACTTACCCACTTGATGATTTCTCTCTTCATATTCAGTCACCAAAAAACTTTATGAACGTCCCCGTACATCTTAGTGCCTCCAGGGTGCACAGAAAATTTTGAAATAGACGTCTCGTGCAAAATTTATCTCTTTAGCTCCTTGTCTTGGGGAATCCATAATCGGTTTTTGAAATGCATCACTCTGTCTTTATCCAAATGATATTTCTCTCCACCACTCTCAACTAGCTTTCTTCCTTATTCTTTGTGATTTCCTTGCACTTCTTTAATCCTGTCAATCAACATTATCTTTACACTAATCGTCTTCAACATTTCTATCCCTTCTCCGGCGAACGTTACTTCTAGTTGCATCCACTCAAAATCCCTCCTTATCTCTTCTTGCACTAATAATGAATTTAATTTCTCTTGACGACTCAATGCATCAGCTACCACATTAGCCTTACCCGGGAGATAGTTGATCGTACAGTCATAGTCCTTAATCAGTTCCAACCATATTCTTTGTCTCATATTTAACTCATTTTGGGTGAATATGTACTTCAAACTCTTGTGATCGGTGAATATTTCAAACTTTTCACCATAAAGGTAATGTCTCCAAATCGCGAAAACCACCGCTGCAAACTCCAAGTCAGAGTAGGGTATCTTTTCTCAAAATCTTTCGGTTGTCGAGAAGCGTATGTAATCACCATCCCATGTTACATCAATACACATCCCAACCCTCTTAACGATGTGTCACTATATACAACAAATCCTCCTGTTTCATCTGGTAATCATAAGACTATGGTCGTAGTCAACCTCTTCTTCAACTTTTGGAAACTTTGTTCACACTTCAGCGTCCATTCAAATTTAACTATCTTTCTAGTTAAGTTTGTTAACCACATAGCTATCCTTGAGAAAAACTAAATGAATCTCTAATAGTAACCAGCTAACCCTAAAAAACTCCTGATCTCCGTTGGTGTCTTGGGTTAGATCCTGTTAACCAAAACTTCCATTTTAGTTGGGTCCACATAAATCCCATCCTTATCCACCACGTGTCCAAGAAATTGTACCTTTTGTAGCCTAAATTCGTATTTCGACAACTTAGCGTACAACTTCTCATTTCTTAGCACTTCCAGTGCTATCATGAGGTGTTCAATGTGCTCTTCCTTCGTCCTCAAGTAAATTAATATGTCGTATATGAATACTATTATGAATTTATCCAAGGATGGTTTAAACGCCATATTCATCAAGTCTATAAAAGTACCCGGCGCGTTTGTCAAATCAAACGGCATCACTAAAAATTCGTACTATCCATAACACATCATAAATGTTGTTTTCTGAATATCTTCTTCTCGAATTTTCAACTGATGATATCCGAACCTCAAGTTAATCTTTGAAAATTACGTTGCTCCATTCAACTGGTCAAACAAATCATCAATCCTAGGCAAGGGATACCTATTATTAATTATAATCTTGTTCAACTCCTTATAATCGATACATAAATGCATCGATCCATCTTTCTTTCGCACAAACAATACCGGTGCTCATCATGGTGAAACATTTAGTCGAATAAATCCCTTATCCAACAACTCATGTAGTTGTTCAATTAACTCTTTAATTTCTACTAGCGCTATACGGTATGGTGCTTTTGAAATTTGTGCGGCTTTGGGTACTAGGTCAATAGGAAATTTTATTACTCAGTCTAGGGGTAATCCTGGAAATTCTTATGGGAACACATCTTTATATTCACTAACTACTAGGATGTCTGAAATATTAGGTTCATCTGATCGAGTATCTTGTACGTGTGCCAAATAGGCTGAGCACCCTTTTTTCATCATCCTTCTTGCCTTGACCAGCATCAAACAATTCATTCATTTGGGGTTTTTGTTGCTGAAAAATGTGATCTTATCAGTCATGGGTGTTTTGAGGGTAACATTCTTCTTCCGGCTGTCTATTGTCGCTTTATGTGAGTTTAGCCAATCCATTCCCAAAATGACATTAATCTCCCTTAAGGGAAACGGTATTAAGTCAGCTAGGAAATTATGACCATTAACTTCTACTATACAACAATTACGCACATCAAACACAGAGAATACTTCTCTAATGAAATTTCTAGCTTCTCATATTTTACGTTAAATTTATTTGCAAATTGGGTAAACACAAAATAAAGAGTAGCCCCAAAATCAAATAACACGCATGCGGGCAATGAGTTGATAAGTAGTATACATGTCACCATGTCAACTGAATCTGTGGCATCCTTGACAGACATGTTGTATGTTCCGGCAATAGGGTGAATTGGTTGTGCATTTTCTCTCGTAAGAAATGGCTTTGATCCTTTGCCATTCCCCGATGAGTTGGTTGACTTTTTAGGATAATTTGGTGAGATATGTCCTTTCTCTCCGCATGTGAAGCACACGCAAGTTTGTGGGTTTGGACAGTTCGTCGCCATATGGCTCGGTTGGCTACATCGGCAACACACGTTTTTTCCTTTCAGACATGGCCTATCACCATGATTCTTTCCACACGTCTTACACTTTTCTGCCCTATTTTCTGGTTTCATCCCCCCCACTACTCTCCTCATTTGACCTCTTCTTATTGTTGTTGTCCTGATTTTTGTTCTGATTGCTATTGCTTCCTCAACTGACATATTCTCATTCCATTTTCCCTTTTTCCCATCTCTTTTCTTGTTGCCCTGGTTGAATTTTGATAGGGCATCTCCACTACCATTAGCAATAGTAGCCTTCTTAACCAACTTTGCGTAGTTGTCTATCTCCAAGATAGCAACCCTATTGAAGAGCTAGGGCTCAAATCTCCTCACTTTTCATCTTTTAGTGTTGACTTGGTGCGGAGCAAAATGTGAAAGCTCATTGAAGTTCACGTCGTACTTAGCCACCATCATATCCCCTTGCTTAAGTTATAAAAACCTCATCTCCATCCTATCATCCATATTAGTTGAAATTTTTTTCAAAGAATAATTCTTTGAACCACCCCGTGAGATGATCCTCTGCACCTCCACACTCTTAGCTCCTCTAGCTCTCCTCTCTCATCTAGCTTCTCCAACAACGCTATTTTTTTCTTCTACTTCTCGAGCTTTTCTTTCAGCTCGAGCCTCTACTCCTTAATCTCTACCCTCAACGGCTTTCCACCATAAATTAGCCTCTCCTTTCACCAAGTATGATGCGAATATTGTTTTCTAATTTTCTGCAACTTGGCAGATCTTAAAGACTTTCTCAATCTCCTTTATCCATGATTGAGCTTCAGTTGGTTCTTTACTACTTGAAAAGTGGGTGGTTGTAGACTTTTGAATTCTTTGAAGCTAACAGCTGGTGCATTAGGGGCTACTTGTGACGCCCCCAAATTTCCACCACCAAATCTCGTGGAAATCTGGTCGTCAGATAACAACTAAAGATATTGAGAAGCCAATATTAGGCAACTCACCCTGTTATATTACAAGGATCGGTCTCA
>JAUMHB010047217.1:0-17252 GCA_032359685.1 Pittosporum tobira
AACTAATCAATGGATTCGCCCAGTCAGAACACTTCATTGCAACGGCTCCAAAACGTTGAGAAGGTAACTATTTGTCACTCTCTTTTCTTTCTCTCTATATATTTACATATAGATGTATGTATATGTTAGGGTTTGTCTGTTATATATACAATGGAGAAATTTAGAGATTTTTTGATGAATTGAAATATACGAACACAGAGAATAGTTAGGGTATTGGAGCTGGCAGGAGGAGTAATGGATGAACTGGCGAGCCCTAGCGGCCCAAGGAAGGATTTGGTCAATGCCCATTGCCGTGATTTCATGTCATTAATCAAGGTAATTTTTTGACTAATTGGTATATGATTATTATTCTTATTAAGGTTTCTTTTGCTTCATGTTAATAATAAATGAACAATTAAGCGTTAGGTTGTGTTTACTACCTGAATCGATGATATCTTGGGAGGAACAATTTAGCTTTTTTTAGTTTAATGGTATAGAGTTTGACTACTTTGTCATTGATATACTCCTATAGGACAATAAAGAGGATACATAGTTGATTTTTGATGGTGAAAAATTATTCTTGCTTAAAAATTTGATTTTTTTTTTTTTGCCCAGTTTCTCAATTAGTTCGGATGGATAGGTTTTAGGAGGTCTTGGATTAAACTAGGCCATGTTTCTAGGTTTGATTTACGAGTGTTGTTATATATGTACAATTAGTAGGAGAAAAGAAAGAAATATCTCGGTTTGCCAAAAAAAATTAATGTTAATTTTTTAGCGTGCCTAGTTGGTTGGCAAGCCCCCGATAATGTTTTTTGCATGGTTCAAGTCTCATCATATATAAAATCGCAACCTTCTTCCTTCCTCGATTATAGATATATTCTACTAGCTGTGGAAAAAGGATATTCTACATTCATTGTTGGACCTGAATTTGTAATGATAGCCTTTATACAAGCATTGATTATTTGACAGTATATTGTACAAGGAAGCAATAAAGGAGGCAGAACAGTAGATTTTTTCCTTAGTCTTAAATTAAAAAATATGCTAGGAGTATCTTGAACTGGAGAAGGTATAATAGGAAAGGGATTAGTTAACTGTAGAGCTCTTGAACGCAAGAGTACAGAATTGGGGAGCGCAAACGCATATTGTTTGGTGGGTAGACTTCATAGATGAGTGAGAACAGCAGGAAAATTATTTCTTTAGCAATGTTTGCACTTGACCCCTAGACCAAACTCAAAGACCAACAGACAAAACTATAAAGTGGGAGAAAATATACAAATACTTAAATGACCATTTGTGGATGTTTATTATTAGCTTTTTGGCTCACCAGTAGCATTGCACTCTGATGTACTTTGTCTAATATCTCGACACATTTCTAATATCAATGTGAACTACATTATATATAAAGTTATCTCACTATTAAGTATATTGCAAACTGAAGATGACTTATTTTAAATTATTCAAAACAGGACATTCAAGTAATATTGCGAGAAGAAATTAAGAGTGCATGCGAGTACCGTCCATTTGAAAAGTGTGATTACATAGCAAGAATATCTAACGAGATCTGCTGCAAAAAACTGGAATATGTTCTTTCACAGTTGGATGGGATGAAACAAACAATTGATGAATATCATGCTGCAAAATGAAGTTGCACGTCCTACCTTTAGTTAATTTTGCGGTGTTTATTATCTTATCAAGATGATCAAATTAATTGGAAATGTCGAATTTGTGTTAAATATTATTTTGTCTGATGTTGAATACTACAGTAATCTTGAAGTTCATTCCTGTATGTTAACGGTGTGGAACTGTGGGAAACTGGAATTCTGTGCAATGCACTTCAAGATGTTTTTGAAGGTTACTCTCATTTACTTTGGATTGTTATAAGACATTAGCTTTAAGTACGGTTTTCATGGGGTGGCTTGGCTTTTTTGATGAGTAGCAACTAAAAATTACTCCCATTTTCCTCTGAATGATGTATGGAGATGTGTCAGGCCATGCTAATTTCATTTGAATTTTCCTTTTAAATATCTGTTATTTGCTTATTTGTTTGTAAGCTCTCTCATGTGCCACATCAACCATGTGCTGTGCTGAGTCCAGTGTTACCAAATTCGCTCATCCCCCATGCGAACCACGATCTGGATCGCCTGTGTTACCAAATTAAAGAGTCCAGCGTTACCAAATTCGCAACTCATAGATATAAAATTGTTCCATTCTACTCTAATTCAGCTTAAAATTACTTTTGACTATTAGTTGCTTTGGGTTTAGTAGAATTGAATCTGTTTCAATTTTTGAGAAACCCTCATACACACCTGCATATTTAAGCTCTTAGAACTTAGGGTTTATGAGCTCTGAGGCTACATAAATCCATCTATACACTTTATTCTGCATAAACACCCCTGCGAAAAAAATGGTTAAGCCCCAAAACTTATGTGACTAGTTGCTCTATCCAACCCTCCCCAACTGGCAGTGTTGACCAATTGTTGACTTGGGCACTCAGTTCAACTCTAGAGGAAGTCCAATTTCCCATGGCGCAGAGTCAAGATTAGGTTAGCAGAACTAGCTTAATTCCCCTTTTGTCTCAGAATCATTCTAAGTTTCAACTTCAGAACACTCATAATTTTATTAAATGATGCTGGTCGAACATCTGGGTCAACACCCTTGATGATTCTACAAGAATATTTCATGAGTTTCAGGGATTTTTTTTTCAAGGAAAAGATGCAGAAAATGGAAGACAGTGTGATTTTTTTATGATGGAGGTGAGGGAATTGATGAGATTGAATCACACCCCAAAAGATGGTGGCTTTGAGAATCCATTTGGGGGAGACCTGGGAAAGGGGCTATGAAAAATCCTAAGCAAGTTGAGGGTAAAAGGTGGGTAACATATGATGAAGATGGAGATAAGATTGGGTACAGGTTTGAGAATGATGAAGGTTTTACATATGGTTCATGTTGTGCAAGCGGATGACAACATATCACCTGACGATATGTTATCATATACAAATAGAGGGTCTAGGTGGGAAAAATGAGCCAAGCTTGATTTGTGTTTGAGCTTCGTTTGTAAGCGTTTCAAGGGCAATATGATATTTTTGGTGGATTAGAGTTTTTTTTGTATCGGTCATGTAAGGATTTGAGTATTGTATTTTTTTATATTTTTTTTAAAATATAATGATATTGCGGTCATTATGATTTTTCTCTAATAAAATTTTGGTGTAAAATTCTTGTGCACTACTTACTCCGTTTTAGAATTGGAGACAACTATTCATTTTGGTCCATTTCAAAACGTGAATTGTATTCTTTCAGAAGATAATTATAAATTGCATTTATTGACATATCCTTAACTATTACTAATTATGTCATCAAATAGATGAGTTGTCCCCTCTTTCTCAAATCCACTACGTAAATCTCACTATATATGCAAATCTCTTTTCCGACATTCTCTAGCTCGTGTCTAGCATTCTTGTCGACGACGATCTTAACCCTAATGATGCGTCTTTCTCCCCAAGAGAAAGAAATCGTGGCGTACCTCCTATCTTTTGGTAAATTCAGTTCTAATCCCCAATCGAATTTTTCCGACAACCGGAGAATCAGCCACCACAAAGCCTCCTGTCGGAAAAAATGGGGCTCACCCGACTAGCTTCAGTTGTTATTGTTTTTGGTGTTACAAAAGCTATTAGGTCAGGTGGAACTCGTCCCCTAATTGTGAACTGATGCATGAGATTTTGGAGGTTTCTGAATAAGAATTGTTATTTTCACAAAAGAATTTGCGAGTTTAAGGATACACATGTAATTGCATTGTAATAGAGTATTTTAAATTAAAAAATTTATATTTTCTTAAAAGTATCATTTTTTTAAATTTTAGTGATAATTGCTCACTTCACGCTTGTCTTATTGTGACAAATTTTTCTCTCTTCTTCTTTGTCCTTTCAAAAGAAAATAAAAATTACATTTATTTGTTGATTATAATCATATATGATAAATTCAAGGGGTTTGCCCCCTCACGCTCTAAAATTCACTCCATATATGCCACTATATATATACAAATTTCTGTTTGACCAAAAGAAAAAAATACATTAATCTTTCAACATTCCTAAGTAGCCCTAACCATGAACAGATTGTCTTGTCAGAAATTGAGGGTTGCAATTGAGACGGTTGCTCTCGTTTTATGTATAGCATGTCCACACGCTACGTTGCATGTGTAATTTTTTATTTTTTTAAAAAATAAGTATTAAGAAACAAAAAATAATTGAAAAGTAAACATTAAAAATTATTTTATTTTTGCAAGAGTCTCATCTCATAGGATATTTGTACTTTTCATATATCAATTCGGGTTAAACTTAAAATGTTGTGTTGAGATAAAATACTATTAGAAGAGAACAATACAGTATATATATATCAAGAAAACAATGATAATCTTTGACCTGCAGAGGAAGATGACTTGAGAGAAAATGAGAACAATGTATAGCATCATGATCATCAACTTAGTAATCATAAAAACCTTAAAGATGTTATGCTGCAATATTGATCCACCGTATGAGGTGAACTGGAAAATAAAAAAGTAACATTGATAATAATATACAAGTCGTAATTAATGGACTAATTTATCGCCATGGCGATCGGATAATTGAGTAAAAATTTAGCATGATGCTAAAATGGTAGTGAAATTTGCACGCTAAATTTATTTATTTGCAATCCAACGCGTCTTTTAATGGTAAGAAATTACAAACAAAAACCCATAAATAATACATTTTACAAACAAAAACCCATAATTGATACGAATTAACAATGATGTGTAATTATATTTGCACGTGTGCATATAACAAGAAGTATATAATATGAAAATAATATAATGGGCATTTGTGTAATCTCCTACCATTTGAAAGCATGATAGAGTGCAAACTAAGAAATTCGAGTGCAAATATCACTTGTCTGTGGAGTCAGGTATTTACAGATATTGATGAAGATGAGGAAGAGCTCGTGGGCATGCAGAATTTCAAGCGTTCAAGAATGGCATTACGGCTAACCAGTCCCGAGTGGAGAGTAACTGGGAGTCCCTCCTTCACACACGCATCATATTTCTCCAAAGCCGATACAATGTCGCTGAAATCTGGGCGTTTTGCTGGGTTTGCCGCCCAGCAGCGCTTTATGAGGTGCGCAAGCGCAGGCTGACAACTTGCTGGCATTGGTGGTCTCTCATTCTGCCAAATGTTTAAAACCAAATGGAATTTAGCATCAAGATCATCTCCAATTCGTGAGAAATAACATAAATTTCAAAAAAAAGAGTCTGGCGAAAAAAAATATTTTTTTTTTTCACTAGAAAATGATTTCATGTTATCTGCATTTTTTTTGACTTAAAAATTTTGGAAAATATTTTCCAAAACTGTTTTATTTTACAAAATAGAGCAAAAAAAGAAGGAGATTTACATTTTAGAATAAGGCTAACCTTCTCAGCCACAGCAAAAGCAGCCTGCACAGGGGTCATTCCCTGAAAGGGCAGCAAAGCTGTTGTGAGCTCCCATAGCACGATCCCAAAACTATACACGTCAACTTTCCGAGTATAAGGTTTCTCCTTAATCATCTCCGGAGCCATCCAACGATATGTTCCCATATTACCCTTGGACTCCTGGGATTGTGTTTCCAGACACGATGTCCCAAAATCTGCGACCTTCACATGCATCTCGTCGTTTAGTAGCAAGTTATTCGATTTGAGGTCTCTGTGGATCACGCCTTGTCCATGAAGATACTCCATTCCTCGAGATATGTCGAGGGCTAACCTCAAAATAGTTTCGGTTGAAAGGGAGTACGGCTCTTTCTTGTTGAGGTACATCCTTAGAGTTCCTTGGGACATGTATTCTGTAATGATGCAGTACACTGGAGGCTTTTTGCAAGCTGCAATGAACTGTAAAGAAAGAAGGGGCATTGCACCCAAAAAAAAAAAAACTAACTTTAGCTAGACATTTTAATCCCGAAGTAGTACACATAAAAGCAAATATCATGAACCTGATAAAATGGATTCTATGCAATGAATGTGAGGCATATTTTACTTTTTATTATTAAACAATCCAAACTCGGATTGAATTATATGAAGTTGGACAGCAATCAATGAAATATAAATCAACAGAAATTAAATCATGAAGATGGACCAATCGTGGACAAAGGCTTCTGAATACTATGAATAAACCAGACTTCTAAGATATCCAAAAACTTGCAGGTGTTGACGAATCTCAATATAAGAACACTGGAAAATAAGCTGTCAATGACATCTTGCGTCCAAAATTGAACAAATCTATCATCACCGATAAACAAATTGAAAATAATTACGTTCAAAGAACTGTAGTCCCACGTAATGGGGAAAACAAGATCTCACGTGAAAGGATAACCATCTTGGAGAAAAAAACAAATTCCCAAGCTAAGGGGAGAACACAAATTCTCACATTAGGGAAGAGCAATTTGATAGGCATAATATTTCATTTGGTACTAGTTAAAATTTCTTGAAATAATCATCTATAAATTATGGAACACATATATAATAATATCAAATTGTACATAGGATAATAATCATCAAGTGCTTTTTATTCTACCCATTCAATTGAAATTCTAACCTGCACTATATTGGGATGATAAAGACCCGAAAGCAAAGCAACTTCTGATTTGAACTGCTGCTCGAGCTTTGCCCTAACCTCCTCCTTGTGAGTTGGAATTCTCACCATTTTCACTGCAACTGCTCTCTGCTTGTAAATTCCTCTGTAAATTCTACTATGTGCCCCAGAAGCAAACTTGTTACCAATAAACAGCTGAGAAAGATCAGCCGTCCATTCCTCTTGATCCTCCTTTGCTACTTCCCAGGTCTCAACATTCTCAGAATCCAAAATCATCGACCATGACTCCAAACTATTAAATCTTTTCCTCTCCATGTTTTCCATGTCACTATTCAAGTTGAGTCTTGAAGAAGATGCAGGAAGTTGTAACGGTTTGCTCCTCGATTTACGGAGCCGAAATGGATTGAAACATGAGGTTGCCATTGAGAAACTCTAGCAGCCCTTTTGGTGTGACTATTTTTATGGGACAAGAGGTCAATATACACCATTAAAAAACAGAGGTTTCCTTCTGAAAGTGTGGATTGATTTCAAGAAGTGCATGAACTGGTTCAGAAACATGGGTTAATCTGAAGAGAAGTATGATATTGAAATTGGTTTTCATGAAATGATCAAACGAATGACAATACCAAATCAACCCATCTAAATTTAGCATTATTTCTAAAAAAAACTCACTCAAAGAGATGAATATAGAAAGGGAAGTGTTACATGTTATGTTGGGGTTTTAAGGTGAGGAAAACTGGACTTGAAGTTGAGTCTAAATTGATAAAAATGTAGAAAACTTTCTGGAAAGAAGGAAAGCTTGTGAGATTTCCATGGTCTTTTTTTTTTTTTTTTTTTTGTATCATTAACAAAAGTAGGTTGTTTGGCTAGAGATTTCAGGGGAGGCCCGTGAGTTCTTGTTCCAAAAACTAAAAGTTTTTAAGAGCCAAACTCGAGAAGGACTATTTTTTAGGGAATCCAACTCCCCAGTTTTCTTTTGAATAATTCAATGTACAGTTTTACAAAAGTTCAAAAGATGGCAAGCTTTTGAGGCCATGACATATATACTTGGCTGAGATGAAGTGATGCTACTATCAAGATTATGGTAAAGAATTTGCAGCTTGTTTTTGTATTGCTTTACTAGTTACTTTTTTAACTAGTTGGCAAAAAAGTGTCAATATACAACTGGCATACTATTATGTTACAGAAATTACCATCCAAGGAAATCATGTTTAAGTAGTTTTATTGGATGGTAACTGATTTCCTTGTATCAAACCTAACAACCCATGAGATTCAAATCTTTTTCAAGGAGATCAAATCATTTCACCTGCTCTTGGGGATTTGAAAGTGATTCTACTTTGCCAGCGTTATTGGTGTCTACGGCTACAGGTACATGGTGGCCCACCAAGTTGGGTTCCCTTGTCTTTGTCAAATATGGGCCATTATCGAAAAAGCAATTTGTTCCAATCCACCACAAATGTGAAACTACAGGTTTGGGCCAACGTAATTTCATGGATTGACCGATCCAGGCCTTAAATTAGTCTTTCCAGTGATGGTCAGGCCAGAAATTTTTAGAGATTGTAAAAATAATAATAATAATAATAGGGCCACCAATATGGGCCAGTTATGAATACTAATTAATTAATCTGTTAATTTCTTATTAAATTATTTTACAGTGCCACTTTTGCACGATAAAATTATAATGAGTTCAGAAAACGAGTTTGAAAACAAACACATTTTTCACAATTCAATAATCTACCAAGAATCTCCACCACATTTAAAAAAAAAATAAATAAAAATGCAATTTGATGAAAATGCCATTTACACCCTGCTGGGCAATAAGACAAAAAAGCATATCACTGTACCATTGTAATTAGCTATGGACAGCTAGAGATCACCCACCGTGCCTCTTTCTAATAAGTATCTTCAAAGCTATTTAGTATTAAAACAATTTTATATTCATATATTACTTTTGAAAGGTCTTCTTAAGTGAAGTGTTGTCTACTCATCTCATTAATTAATTACTTTACATAATTCTAAGGATCCTTTCAATAAGATTCATCCAGAATATTAATATATTTTCCACCGACTAAACAATCTAAGATAACGTTATATCATCAGGGATGTCGAAAGCCTCTCATAATAACACACAAGTAATTATTATTATTATTACAAATATAAATTTTATCACAATTATTTTATATTTTTTAATTTAATTGTCATAATTTTTTAATAATATTGTGCATGTGTATTACGACATTCTGAAAATATAATTATATATTTTTATATTTATTAAATATATTGACAATTTATAATATACAAATATATTAAGTATATAAAAATATTTTTAATATATAATATATATTGAAGTATCTTAAACTCTATATCATAAATATTAAAAAAATTAAGACATTTAAATTATGATATATGGAGTATCTATTAAAAGACTTGACGTAATCGAAATATCATCGTATTTGATTCAATGAAGTAGGTATGAATTTAAATTTTATAAACATTATATGAAATTAAAGATTGGTTGTAGCGAATGAGGAGATTTCTCACTATTGAAAATAAATAAATTTATAATGTTAATTTTCTATTTGCAAAATCTACTCACATTCTCTTTTAAAATTCACCACTAAATTTTATTTTATTTTTATATTAAGTTACGACTAATTTGTATTGACGATTTAAAAAAAAATAAAAGATTCATCAACCTCAAACAAAAAAGAACACACATACACATGAGTGAGTCTAAAACTTCACATTAAAAATAAAAATAAATAATAAATAATAATAAACTCACTTGTCATCACTTCCGACTTCCGCGACAATTAAACATGGGACTCTCTGTTGAATCTGCACAACTGACATGACTATTAGAAAAACGGAAAACTAAAATGTTGAAAGTAGATTAAACAATTTAATTTTTTTAATGAATTTTGACATTTCATATTAAGTAGTAATAAAAATGTTTTAAAAATTAATAAACAAATTTAAAAAATACAAAAAAAGTCTAATGTTTAGAAAAACATATTAAAAAATAATTAAATATATACAATAATTAATTATATTTAAGAATTTAATTAAATTAAAAAATTTAATATTTAATTAAAATTATATGAGAATTTTTAGAATAATTAACAATAATAAACTTTTCAATCCTCGACTAAAAACATCTACTGCTGTAGTTTGACAGACTGGTGTCCAATATATAGCAAAGATCACAATTCACAAGTACTTCATAAGACAGACAAGGGCAAACATGTCATACAGTCCCACTTTCATCACTCTCTAAAGTCTAAATTTCTTCTTTTTTTGTCTCTCTCTCACTCCCCCTCCCCCTTTCCCAGCCCCCCAATGGCAACTCGAATCCAGTCACACCAGCTCAGCGGTGGATTATACGTCTCGGGTCGACCCAAACAGCCCAAGGATCGACAGCCCACAATGGGATCCCGAGCCATTCCGTACACCGGCGGCGACGTCAAGAAATCCGGCGAGCTCGGCAAAATGTTCGACATCCCTGGCCTGGATCCCCGTTCAACTTCCGGGACGGGTCCACCCAATTTAAAGCCCACCCGCATCCCTTCGTCCTCTCAGCAAACCAGCGGACCCGTCAGATCCCGTCCAAACTCCGGCCCAATTCTGCAGCCGACGGGGCTAATAACGTCCGGCCCATTGAGGTCGGGCCAGCCCGATCCGCCTCTGCGGTCCGGTAAGGCGGCGTATGGGTCGGCGGTGACGAGTTTGAGTGAGGACAATAGGTCAAGGATACCAGGGTATTTGAGGAGGTATAGTGATGCTGAGCTTAGAGGTGCCATCGATGGACAATTTGTCAAGGTTACTGGGGTAAACTTCTTTCTCCACTAGTACTTTAGTTGATTTTGACGTTCTTGCTGGAGGAGCTCTAGGTGCGGAAAACTTGACTTTGACTAATGACTAATGATTACTACTAAATGCAAATAGTGAAATTGTGCAACTGGATGATATTGAAAAGAAAATGGTGAAATCACAATTTAAATTTTAGGATTATTGAAAGGCGACTAGGATCAAATAAAAATGACTCTCTTTATGAAAAGGAGGGAGTAACCACTATATAAAAGTACTGGAAGCTATTGAAAAGAAAAGATAGTGAACTCTGTGAAATGAACTTCTGTCCTACATAGGAAATCCTGTACTCAGAGCTTAAGAATTTGTCAGTGTGATGCGTAAAACAGATTGGAATTCATTTGCAATTCTGAGAGTGTTTGTAAATAATTGCCTTTATCTGTTGTTTAAGCAGTTCTACCCGTATTCACTGCAGGGAATGGTTGACCTGTTGACCTGTCAAATAAATATTTAGTCTCTGTGTATGTACACACACACACACAAAATGTGCATTTTCTCTTTTTAAGCATTTTCTTCTAACTAACACCGTAATTACTTGAATATAAATCCTGTATGCAGGTTGTCACTTGTGGCAGTATTCCTCTTGAATCATCTTTTCAGAGGGTACCAAGATGTGTATATGCTTCCACAGAGTTGTTTGAATATCGAGGATTGGGTGGAAAATCAATGAATCCTAAACATCATTTCTTCTCTTGGGGATGCAGATATTCTGAGGTTAGTCTGTTCAACGAGTGATTGAATCATCGATTTTCATAGTAAGCTTATTTCCATATTACTGCAATACCATAATTCACCCCCAAATTGACAACAATTTATGGATAAAAGTGGTAATTATACATTCTTCTGCCTCTTAACAGAGATACGTAGCTGATTTCTACATATCAGACTTCCAGACCGGGTTAAGAGCTCTAGTGAAAGCAGGTTATGGAGCCAAAGTTGACCCATTTGTCAAACCAACAACAGTGGTAGATGTAAAAAAGTCAAACAAGGACCTATCTCCAACCTTTCTACGCTGGCTTGCCGACCGCAAAATCTCAAGTGATGATCGTGTAATGCGGCTGAAAGAAAGGTAAGCCTTGATTACTTGTCTTGTTAGTGAAACACTTCATGTATCTTTTCTTGCTTCCACTGGTGGCATATTTGTTATTATTCTATTTTCTTAAAGCCTTTATGAATGGAGGTTATTTATATCAGTTAGATCTCATTGTATCGCAGCTATATCAAGGAAGGAAGTACTATCAGTGTGATGGGGATTGTCAGACGCCATCATAATGTACTTATGATCGTTCCACCATCAGAGCCCGCCTCAATTGGCTGCCAGTTAACTTCTTGCCTCCTTCCAACATATGTTGAAGGTCTTGTTTTGGCATGTGATGAAAGCCAAAATGCTGACGTAATACCCGCGTAGATATTTCCATATAATCTCAACGCGATTCTGTATGACCTATCAGCATCCCAATTTGTTCAACTGTAAGTAAAATGACCTAAAAGAAGAAATGCTGAGACTTAAAGATCTTGGTGCAAGTAAATATACACTTGTTCTACATGCTGAATCCAGAGCTAGAAGGCGCAAAAGCATATTCTTCCAAATTGGAAAATTGTTGAGGACCAGTCCATTTTGGTATTTGCTAGCCGAGTGGCTTCCCGTATATGTATAATATTCTTGCTTTTGTAAAATATAATTCCCTCTATCCCATATTAAATGTCTTAATCTTTTGTCTTTTTCAGCTTAGAGTTTAAAACATTTAAAAACACATACATGTATTATATTTTTTAAACATTTTTGTATGTTAACATTTTCAATATACAAACCATTTAATATAATAATATAATGTATAATTGCATTTTTAGACTTATTAAAATTAGTGCCAAAAATAATTAAAAAATCAGAAAGTCCGTGTAAGACGGAGGTAGCAAACAAAGCATGTGTTATCTGGTTAAGAACTTAAAAATGATCATAATAGATCTCGTTTCTCTAGTTTGCCGATTGCATCTCAACATTTCGTAACCATATGAATTTGCCATAAAAGAAGCAAAAGCTAAAAGAAAATGATAAGTGGAATTATAACTGGAAATCATGATTGCTCTGGTGTTATAATGTACAACACTAACAAGAGGTCTAACATTGACGTTATTGGCATTCACTTTATCGCAACCCAAACAGTGGAATTGCAAGCCAAATTATGGGAAAATGAAGGGAAATTTCTTGGAGAGAATGGGAAAAGGAAACCTAAAGCCTTGAAGGCATTCCCCCAGCAACCACGAGTGTTTCTCCAGTAATATAAGAGGCGTCATCTGAAGCCAAAAAAGCAGTGGCAGCAGCCATGTCTTCTGTAGTTCCAAGCCTATTCAGTAATGTGTTTTCCTCAATGGTCTTCCTCTACAAAACAATCCCAAAGTGAAAACTAGCTTCAGAAAAAGAGTCCAGCAGGAATTTTAAAATTTTAAGTTAAGAAAGCTATGCTACAACTTAAACAACAAACTTACTACAGCCTCGTTTTTCGTGATGTAGTCGGCAAAATGTGTAGGTACAAAACCAGGTGCAACACAGTTTACACGGGTATCTGGAGCCAGCTCAGATGCAAGGGCCTATAACAAAATTCAATAATACGAATAGGAACTTAAAAAAAAAATTAAATCAATTTTCAGTAAGGATGACTATAAGAATCATGTTCTCTACCTTGGTAAGCCCAAGGAGGGCCGTTTTTGTCACCCCATACATAGCCATGGAAGATTGAGGCATGTAGCCACCTATGGAGGAAATAAAAATAATAGATGAACCTTTTGACAAGTGAGGAGCAGCATCCTGCAATAGGGAGGGAAGAAAGAGTTCAAGAAGAGTAACAACCTAGGATGTTACAGTCCAGAACATCAAGAGAAAATATACGTGAAAAGTTTATTTTGAATGGCACTCCCTTTGGTCCATTTGGTGGAATTTTTTTTCCAAAAAGAGTTATTTCTTTCTAATGATGATGGTAAAAAATGATACACTGTCCTCATGTTCACCAGTACAAGTACATTATCATGTTATCACCACTAAACTAGACACACTAATTTAGGGGTAAGCATGGAAAACAATAGCTATCGTTAATATTCACAAATTTTGCAAATGGGACTCCTTTTGTGGACAGGAGTGACTGCAAGGAAGTCCTAAGAAAAATAAACAATCATATGGTGACGCCTCTGATGATCACCATTGCTTTCAGTATTGACTTTGATAAGTAATTATTCTTCATAAGTAATACTTGCCTTTAGAAGAAGTATAGCAGTCTTGACATTAACTTCCCATAGCTTATCGAGGACGGATTCTTTAGTTTCCAAAATGGTATCGATGGAGGGATTTGCCGCAGCATTGGACACCACCACATCTATTTTTCCATATTTCTGCACCCAAACCACACATTTTCAGTTAACAGAAAGTGAAATTCAGTCAAAGTTCAATAAGATGGATATATATGAATGCTAGCAAAAATCCACTGGAGACATTGATACTGCAGCAAGAAAACATAACTGAAGGAAGTCCTATTAATCATTATTCTAACAGCTCATTAAATAGATCTCTATCTATCAAGGCAAAGAAAATTTCCCAACTTCAGAAAAATCTCAAATATCCTATCATCTAGACTAGAAGTTCAAGCCTTCAAGGCTCATGTTTGTCCAATACTAGAAATCTAGGAAGGTCATTGCCTAAATAATAGAGGTCTGATTTGAAGCATACATAGATGTCAAAAACCCTGTATGAACCTTACAGAAACATCCTGGCCTTAAAAATTGCAAGCTCGACCATACAACAATAGAGATCAAGATCCTTTTGCAGGAATAGGTACATCACACAAAAATGAACAAAAGAAACAAACCACAAATCAGAAAAATGAGATCTTTGAGAAATGTACCGCCTGAACTTGCAAATATTATCAGCACTTCCCCTCCTACTGAATTCTCCTTTTCTCCCAAAATTAGAGTTTCTTTGACTTTTAAAGTAGGTTTTTGTTGAGGAACACGCCAGATAATTTTTGAAGATTAAACGTTTTTAAGACTAAATTACTATTGGAAAGAAATAATATTAGAAAGAAATTATGTTGAAGCATCACATTACAAGCTTAATAATGTGTAAAAAGTCAAGTCATACATAATAGCAACTTTTGATTGTTTAATAACAGAGTATGAAAACTGCAAGTAACAGGAGAAGCATTAGCATTCACAAGACAAAACAAATCATTGTAATCGAAAAAGACCAAAATCCATCAACCTCCAGAGGAAAAATAACATTTCTGATTCAAACAAAAATAAGTTCCATTCTTAATCATAGATAACTAGATAACTCGTGAAAGATAAGAACTTGAGCTTAAGTTCTCACCTGAACGGTCTTGTCGATAAGATTCTTTCTCTGTTGAGCATTTGAGACATGACATACCAATCCCAACACTTCAATTCGTTGTGCCTTAAGCTTTTCCACTGCCTCATCTACGTTATTCTGCAAGCCAATTAAAACTCAACAACAATAACTCACTTAAACCGACATAGAAAAATAGCTAAAAAAAATTATTTACATCAAAATTGTCTAAATAAACATGGAATTACAACTACAATTGGGACACAAGAACGACAGATTGAATTTGCGTTTTCATTTTTTGGGGTTTTGATTAAAGGTGGGTGGGGGGACATCCGACATAGAATCTAATCTCGACCCTCAATAACTAAGGCCATACTAGCTGTTGGATATATCTTCAACAAAATATGTTCTCCATTAAGACCCACATGGGATTCTATCCAGGTCTCCAGCTTAAGCTAGAGCTTGTTGGTTCAGAGTAAATTTGTACCACGGTCAAAGAGACCAACAAAAGATTCGCAAATAATTCTATAGATTGATTGAATTTGAGAAAAATAAAAAGCACCCATATAAATTCACATATAACTTGTTTAGATGGACATGAAAAAGAACAGACTTTGGGAAGACGTATATATTCTCATATATACTACAATATATGATAAATGAAGCAAAGTGGAGGAAAGTAAAATGGCAAAACACTGAAAAATAGATGAATTTAAAAGGAATAAGTAATTGGAAATAAAAATAAACCTTTCTGCGAGAGGAGATGACAACAGAGGCACCTTCCAAGCCAAGGCGCTGAGCGATCCCGAAGCCGATGCCCTGAGTTGAAGCAGTGACGATCGCCACCTTCCCTTCAAATCTCTTCCCGATCTTCGCCATTTCGTGTAAAAATATTTTTTTTTTTTTGACAATAACGAGGTTCAGTTGAACAGTTATTTGAGACACGAACGAGTCGTCCCGCCGTAAATTTCCGGACTCGTGCCTGCCAACGCCTTCACTCCTCTTGTTTTTTTTTGGTTCACTTCTCAGTAGTCAATATATATATATATATATATATAATTAAGAAAATTAATTTTTTAGAAATATTATAATTTTTTAACAAAATTATCTTTATAAATGTACTTTATAATGATAGAAAGATAAAATAAGTGTTTTAATTTGACATACAATAATAATAAATAAGTAATTACAAATTAAAAGTGGTAGATTAATTATTCTTTTACGACAATGAAAAAAGTACATATTCTTTTTTTTTAGGACAGATGGAGTATAGGCTAAAAATCCCTTTCTAATATTCCTTTTTATTATTTTTTTAATATCAAATATTCTCTCTATTTTAATTTAAATGTCTTAATTTTTAAATAATATTAAGCATAAATTTTAAGATACTCTAAAATTATAATTATATATTATATTTTTATATTTATCAAATATATTTAAAAATATAACATACAAATATATTATATATATCAAAATATTTTTAAAATATAATATATAAATGTGTTTTTAAAGTGTATTAAATTTTGTGCTATAAATATTTAAAAATTATGACATTTAAATTAAGACCAATGGAGTAGTCCGTATTAGAATTCTTTTTTTGGCAGTAAAGAGTGTCTATCACCAACCAATATATATTACTTCCTCCATCTTATTTTATTTATTTATTTATTTAATTTATCCTAATTTATTTATCATTTTTCTTTAATATATTATATTATGTTACATTTTTTAACGTTACACATATTTAATTAGTCAAGTCTCTCATTGGAACCATAACATATTAAAAATATAAAATTCATTTATTTTTATCAAACTTTCTCTCTTATTCTATTATATCAAACAAACTATTCTCATTAGTTAGGATAAAAAGAGTATTTTAGAAAAACTAAATTTTTCTTAGGTCCCGTTGTTACAATGAAATTGTTTTACATAAAACATATTTCAGATTTTCTAGTATTTGATATGCCAAAGAAAATTCAGTTAATAGAAAATTATTTTTCAATCAACAAAAAATCTTTTTGTTATTTCAGAAAAATGACTTACAGATTCCACAAGTCATATTCCTTAAAGTGATCACAATGCTATCTTTTTCTGTCATTCTTCATACATTTCTATTTAATCACTCTTATCATTTTTTTCATTTTTTTTTATTTTAAATATATGCATATTTAGTATTTTCGTATAGAATTACATATACACATATATTTTCTAAATTTTTTCTTATTCTTAAAAAAATTCGAAACCACTATCTTTGTAACTTTTTTAACCATAAAATAGGAACATTTTTATTGTTAAACCATAGGGTTAAATTTTTACATACATACAAATAAATTAAAAATTTCATTGTGAGAACTTAATTTATCTTATTAAAAAATTAAAATATATTTATAATAGCATAATTGTTGTAAGAACCCAATATTTTTTTATCTTTATGAATATGATATTTTGGGGTGCTAAATAAAATTATTAGTTTCCGACAA
>JAUMHB010047239.1:0-11159 GCA_032359685.1 Pittosporum tobira
ATGGCGAAGATGACTAACTCATAATAAAGATAATTAATTAATGAAAATAATCATATAAAATAAATATTTTACACAAATCACTAAGCAAATACCTTTGGGCAGAATGCATAACATGTAATTATAAAATATTTACATAACAACAACCATGAGAAAGTTTTCAACCTTCGACAATTTACCGCCTTTGGGTGTATAAATTACTCCAGCTAGTCACCACCCAAGCACATGTCATTATGTATCCCTCTGAATTTTAGTACATAATTATCTCTTTTGGGTATATAATCACACACTAAAAATTAGAGACATCCCACTACTATACGAGACTGATATTCTAAAAATTAACCAAGAAGGCCACTTTGGTGACTACAACTCAATAAATTCTCAGAACTCTCTCATACCGGGATATACTTTATATTATTTTCATATTTGCTATACTGCGATTATTATAAAACAATAACCCATGTTATTATTTTATATTTCTTAACTGAAATTATTTATTTATTTACATCAACATAATTAATTGTTAATCATTGACCCAATGGAATACAAACCTTACATTCATTTATAATGTAAAACTGATGAATGTAAATTAATTACTGAATATGCTTAAATAAATAAATAAAAGATCATAACTTGAATAAACTAAACATGTGAAAATCTTTACTGAGCGAAAGTTGTGAATTTTTCATGATTAGAGAGACACACTAAACAAATTTTCATAAATGAGGTAGATAAATGGGACGCGTATGAACGAAAAAACATATTTTTCTCTCACAATTCCTACCATCTTTGCACGCCTCTTGTTTGGAATTAGAAAATTAAAACATATGTTAGGGTTCATAATTAACAACCCAAATTTTACTTTATTAGGATTCTAAACCTAATCTATAGAGGCTCTTGATACAAATTGTAAAGAATTAATTAATCACTCAAACCATAATTCATAGATAGATTTAGAATACCCAATTGCAGATAATGAATTACATACCTTGTTTGGAATCTATAGTAGCGGAATAGAAAAGAAATTAATTTCTGAACCAAGTTTCACTCTCTTAATCCCTACCTTATGCTGGCTTGATGAGAAAACCTTACGCATTCCTTATGAGTATGAAATTCTTGTATGACGGCTTGTATTACACAAAGTAATTTTTGTTGTTAGGGTTAAGAGAGATGACCTAATTTTTTATTTATAACCTGATAAATAAATCAAATGGGTCTACCTATAACAAACCTAATAGTTTATTTTATAACTCACACTAAACAGCCCATATTAAATTAATTAGAGTTTATATGTCACACTTTATTAGACTTGCTGATTATAGTATAATTAAATATAATTAATTATAATCTCATATTAATATAATATTATAAAATAATATTACAGGAAAGGCCTTGGCCACCCTGAGTTTTTAAAAGTTATACCACACATTTAAGAAAAATAGCCCAGACCTTCTAAAAAATTATGTAAAATTGATAGCGAATTTTAAATTTACAGTCCAAATTTTCTAAATTAAGTGTATTTAATCAAAGACTTCACCAAACTGTTCAATTGCCACAACTTTAAAGTGATCCCTTAATTGATTGTTGATTATATAAATTAATTGCTTATTTAATTAAACTTTTAGTTTACTTATTTTTTAATTTTTTCAATATGTTATTATTTTGTCTATTTTATATTTTATACTAATGCTGTTATATCAAAACTCTATTCTATTTGTATGTATTTTACGTATAATACAAAATAAATCATGTATATGCATGCATATATTTCACTTGTGTTAATATGTTTTATAATTATTTTTTGAAATTAAATATGATCAATCTTTATCCTTATTACTCATTTATTTCATCAATAGAACTTTTAAGAATTATTTTTGATTAACGCTTTTGGACTCTACGACAATTGTTGAAACAATATTTTTGATAATAAATATTATTAAAAATAGACTTTGGAATATGATAAATAATATTTATCTTTAACTTACCTAATAGTGAATATTGAGAGAAAAATGTTGAAAATATTTTTATAAAAAAGGGGTGCATGATCCTATTTTTTAAGGTTAAATGAAAGAAATATTGAACAAATTATATATTATTATCACTTTGCAAAAATGTGAAATATTAATTATTAATATTATATTTAATTATATAGTAATTAAAAATTAAACTTTAACAAATGAATTTTGTCAGATGTCCCCCGGAGTAAAAGTGTTGGACTCGTCCCTGCCTGGTCTTAATGCCTTCCAGTTTCTGCATCTGTAATGTTCTTAGGAAACATTTCTGTGATGCAAGATTCCAACTTAGGTTCTTGTGGGAGTGACTTCCACCACAGGGTAAAGGTTGATTTATTCAATAAAACATTCATTTCAAGCACTTTACTCTCATGCCAGGGTAAACTTGCCCCTCTAACCTTATAAATTTATAATCCTCTCCTCCATATCCTCATATGACTTTTTCTTACTAATAAATTTTAGTTCTTCCATTTGTAAGGTTTTTAAGCACTGAAAATTCAAAAGATTAATTATTTGTTTATTATTAATAAATAAATTTATTTTAATTTTGAACTAATTAACGTGTCGCAAATGTTGTCCATAATTGTACATTATATATAATATTTATCTAGTATCATATATGGAAGACGTAAATTATAAGTCATGTATAATTAAAGTTAAAAATTGTTTTCAATTTTAGATGGAGTTGGACATATTATTTTAGTAAATTTTGATGCACCGAATTTGATGAATTGTCTTAGTCATGTTAAATGGAGACTTTACTCTAGTGGTTGGTGTATTTTTTTTATACATACCATGATCATTATGGGAAATTATTTATTTCCAAACTGTTACAACAAATAATTTTATTCATTGCTATCAGATGCAATGACTCTTAATCTTGAGGAAATAATAAATTTAATATTATAATATATGTCTGTTTGATATACGTACTAACGAGTGAGATCTTATTTTATAGTATTGATATCTTGATGTGTCGGGTAATATGAGTTATAGCATTAGTAACATTTATTTTAAAGATGAAGTTATACAAAATTTTATACTTATACCCCTTGAGATAATTTATTGACTGATCACTTGAAATTTGCCCAAGTATTTTAGTAATATAAATTACTAAAGTGCTTATTTAATTGTTAAATCAATTATAAATTATATACTTAAGCATATAATAAGAAATAAATGTGGTAGGCTAACGGTATTTATTTCCTACATACGTTTGTGGATATTAAAGGGGTTTATACAATATATTAATAGTGTACATAATTTAATGAATTAATTTTAATTCTATTAATTCCAAAGTGCAATAACTATTTAGTATAGTTAGTTATAATTGATAGGAGTATGATTTTAGTGGGTTAAATGTTAATCAAATCTTATAATTTAAATTACAAATTATTTTCAATAAGCCCTGTCAAACAAACTCTAAATAATTTATCTGGTTGAACGAGCTAAAACTATAAGTAGTTTACCTAATGCTTTATTAGCAAGTTGATCAAGTTTGGGTTTGGATCCTCACGATAAATCCAATTTTTAACCAAAAATTTTAGTTAATTGGTATTGTATTTAGTATTTTTTATTCACCTTTTAACTCTAAACTCCGACATCATTTCGAATTGCGCAAACTCACATGCTAAAAGGAGTTCAAGCTTATGCCTTCTCAAATTGGTGTAGCATACCGGTAGTTATGGCCAAGATATTACTTAAATGGTTAAGACTGAGGTTTGAGATTTTTTATTTATAAAAGATCTTGGGTTTGAATCTTTTGTACGTAATGTGTTGAATTATTTTTTTCTTTATTAATTTAAGTGGATCTCTTGTTCTCCATTATTAGGTGGGATTATCTTTTATATTTTTGAAATTATTGAACCCATTATTATGGGTTTACTAGTACAGAGTTTTGTCCCCTTATCAGGTGAGATTTCTGACCTATTATTAATATTATGAAATTATGATGTTCTTATGAAATTCGAACATTGATTGATAGTAAATTGATGTCTTTGTAAATATAGTAGAATCATTGTCACCGTTCACTCAAAATAAATAAATAAATAAATAAATAAATAAATCATTCCTTCTTTTCACACCGATAATTAGGCTTTCAATAATAGTCCAACAAATAGAATGAAATTCTTAAGAACATACTTTTTCAAATTCTTAAGAACATACTTTTTCAAATTATTTATCATATTTAACTGTAAATTAGAAAACTAAGGTTTACTTATTATTAAAAAGGTTAAGCTTTACCTACTATAGCTTCGGGATAATTTCCTGTCCAAGTGTATGTTGGAGTACATCCAAAATTAGGACACCAACTCGTTTACAACCTGAACATCGAGGGGCTACAATTAGGGTCTAATAATTTTTTAAATTAATTTAGAGGAATTAAGCTCACAAAGAGGAGAATCTAAATGAACTATTCATGCCATATTCAATGTATTTAGTACATGTTTTATTGTTGAAAAATATTCCTGCAAAATATGAATTCTACTATAAGAAATAAATATAAAATTAATACAACATTCTCTATCTAAAAAAGAATGTCAATAAGTCTAAAACAATTTGTCCACAAAAGAATGTTATAGAACGTGTATCAACAAAATTGGTTCAATTTGTTTTTAATTTGTGTGAAATAGACAGTTGTTGTGAGACCCTAGAAATTTAGAAAATTATAGATTTAAAAAAAATTTATTTTTTTGGATTTATTTGTACAAGGATTGCATGGAATGATTTTTCTAGGAATTACGGCATGCTTAAAATTATTTTGGGGTTTTGAAAAATGTTATTTTTACTAATAAGGTATAAAGGATTTATGGAGGTCAAATTAAATTTTGACCATGGTTTGGTATGTCAAATAATTATTTTTGCTCAAGCATGTAAGGGAAAGTTTAATTAGTGATTATTTTATGAAATTATGTGATAGATGATGAGGTAAGCATGATGTCAGTGATGATGCGGGTGTTGAGATAAGCGACGAGGTAAGCAAGTGTTATAAAAGATAAACTTAAGTTTGAAGCCTCATTTGAGGAAACGGATATCACCATTGAATTCAGAGAGCCCAAATTAGTAGAAAATGAGTGTAATATTGATATAGTTCCGAAATAATAATTTTGACCGAATCGTTTATATACCGTTCGTTATTTCGCGAGACGTATATATATATATATAATTGCTTTAAAAAAAAAATTGGCTTCCTTGAGAAGCCACAAGAGGTGTTAAGCTTTCGTTGGATTTTAGCTTCCAAAGTCAAAAGTTCACAACTCTTCTAGCACATAGAACCCGTTCAAGTTAAAGAGGGCAGAAGCTCTTCATTCTTCAGCTCCCAAGCAAGAGAGAAATATAGAAAAGAGAAGCGAGGAGAAGGCAGAGAGAGAAAGAGAGAAAGAGAGAAAAGCTAAGAGATCAACCAAAATTTCAAGCAACCAATCAATTCTTGTATCATCTACACCCTCTAATACACTCATCTAAGCCATAATACCCTAAATACTACTCAAGATGTTCACATTAGAGGCTAGTTTGAAGGGAAGATAAGGGCTTGGAGGCTAAACAAGCTAGGGGGAGGAAGGAATAGAAAGGATAAGCACTTATTTCACAAGAAAGGTACACGTTTCAACCTTAATTTATTCTTTCCATGATTAAGTTTATGTCTATTGAAGGTGATCATGTGATTAAAAATAAGTATTGGTAGCTTAGTTGAAGAGTTATATATATGTTGGTTTGTTAATTGCACGAAAATTAATTATCTTTTCAAATGGACATGAGACTTATATTGGAAGTACTTGGATAAGTGTAGAACATGTAATTTGTTTTTGTAATTTTTGGAGTTAATTTGATATTTTTAACAATTATTGGAAAGGGATTGCTGTAACTTTCTGCAGAAACAGAGTGCCCTGTTTCTTGCCTGACTTTGGAAAAAATGATATCTCACTCATTATAAGTCCAAATTGAGTAATTTTGGCATCCATGCGTAGCTGCTTAAGTCTATTTTCTGAAAAGGTAGGGTGTAATAGTACAGTAACTATACGGGATAATTTGTGTCTGTGTAAGTACAAGCATACAGAGAATACAAAACAGAGAAAGTTGGAATGTTAGTCAAGTTTGGGAAGTTAATAATGTGTTTGTCAAACATTTAAAAAAATATTTCCGGGAATACTTAGACATGTTTATAGTGTTTATGAAAATTTTATCATTTTTTAAAGGTAATTTAGTATTTTTGTAAATTGCCGAAAGTACACTTCTGTAAAGTCAAAATAGAACAATTTTTTCGGAATATTTATCCAACTTCGAAAAGTCATAACTTCTTCATAATTGAACGGAATGAGTCGTTCTTGAGTCTTTATGAAGAATTGAAAGTATAGTTTTTGGAAAAAAATAGTTTCATTAATAAGCGGTCTCCGAGGTAAAAGTTATATAGATTTGAATGTCACTGATTCAGTAAACTAGAAAAGGGAGTTGTTTGAGTTAAGATATGAGAATGATAATGCTTTAAGGTTCAATAAACGACTAATATGAGACCATTTATAAACATAAGAATTTGTTTAAGATTAGAGAAGACTTGAAGATAATTCGGATAGAAACTGGAAATGAGAACGAAATCGAAAACGAAGGTCAGATACGCAAACTCAGTTTGGAGTAAGTTTAAAGTGCAACAAGACAAATACCCTATTCACCCTTTTTATGTACAATTTTCTTGTATTTCCTATACATGACCTTGTTTGTCGTGAATGTATGAGCTTGATTCCTTGTGCATGATTATTCATGGTTTTCAAATGATTGTTTTAATGAAAGTTATATTGTACCGTTGCATGTTTTTGGAAAGTACATTTTGAAAGTTATGTTTTTAATTATTAATTAAATAGTTTTGGACTGCGTTATAAAATATCTACTCAGCCTGTGGCTACGTACTGACAAAGTTAGAAGAAATGTTTCCCCGGTACTAAATTATTGGGGAAAAGTTATGAGAATGTAAGAGTGGATCGGTGTCCATGTAACATGGTCTTTGTTTTTATGAATTTGAGTTGATGTTGCGAATCTTGTAGGACGTGATCTTATTTTATTATGGAGATATTTTGGTTCGGATTATTTTATGTTCTCATGATTTTAAGTTCTAAGGTTATGTATTGTTGAAAATGATTTTGTTTATTTGAATAGAATTTTTTTTTACCAAAAGTATCAGATTTTAGCGTTGAGAATAGGCGTACTTGCTGAGCATTATTTGCTCATTATTGTTGTGGTTTAAGTCTTTTGCAGATTTACTAGATCGAGACGGGAGTGTTCGAAGATTTTGGACAATAAAGGACAGAAGATGAGCGCGTTGGGGACTTGCCCTAATCCAAAAAAAGAGATTAATGGTTGTATTGTATCTATAATAATGAACTATGTTTGTAAATTTTGTTTTTGCTATAATATAATAGAACGATGTAAATGTGATCCTGGGTTGAGTCAAACATGAATAATAGTCGTTTATTGACCACTTGTAGTTCAGGATGAGGATGTTTGACGTCCGGTTTCTGAAGGAAGGGAATTAAAAAACTTAAGTTAATAAAATATTTTTAGTGAATAGTGATTACGAAATTGGAGTGTTACAGTTGTGACATACTTTTTGAGTATCTGATAACCAAATAAATCCACAAAGATAATTAAAAATCTAAAAATAAAGTTTAGATAATATAATTAAAATTCCAAAAAAAAAAAATAAACCTTCATAAATTGTTAATTTATGTAGATTTTTATATGCTACAATTTAATTTCCAAATTTTCTATTTTAGCAAAGTTTCTAGCAATAATTAATTAGGTTTTTTTAATATAAAGTTAAGTTCATTATTTAGTTAAAATTTAATTATAAACAAAGTTTTAATTAGTTTCAAATATTCATTTTTCCAAATTTTAACTAGTTTCAAGTATTAGTTCTTTTCAATTTTAATTACATTTAATTAAAAAAATAAGTTATGAAGGTTTTTTTCCTTCTAATTTATTATCTAAGTTTAAATTATTTTTTAGATTTATCTTTTCCATTTTCTTGTTTTTAGATGGTTAAAATACAATCGAATGTATAAAATACATGCACTACATATATTACACATGTATGATTTTCATCTAAAAATTAATTGAAGGATCCACTGTGTGCTAACAGAGATAGAGATAAGGGTCTCTTTTACTAGTTTTTAAACTTTGGGTTTGGCACAAGCTTTACACTTGTAGGGACACTTACGCAATTAATTCAATTTAAAATGCAATTGGTCTCACAATCTTACAAAATCAACTAAATATGAGAATACCTAATGAGAATCCTAACTATGTTTATATAAATACATAATCAGTATCATAATAAAACAGCCCCCCCGCACCTCTTTGAAGATTAGATGTGGGCTATGAATTTCAACATCCTATTTGTTTTAGCCTTTTGCTAACGACTAAACCTCATCCTTTCCACTTTTTGGATAGCCAAAATTTAGATATATATTTTCGGTTTTTGGTTATTTTTAATTGGCAAGGTGATCCCCCTTTTTTGATCATAGTAGTTGAATCTTAATTTCAATAGTCTGGATTAGATAAATGGATCTTAGTCCACGTGTAACACCCCTTCCCGAATTAGAGGAAAGAGAGGTCACTAACAAATAAACTAAAACTCAAAATGTACACAGAGCCTAATATCCAAAAATGTTTACAAATCTAAATCCCAAAATTTTAAATCATTAAATATCCTCCAAATGAGTAACAAATGTAAACATTCTTACAAATCTCAAACAAAAGAAAATTAAATCCCAATTTGTTTTATAGATGCTCTCTTCGCACAACCCAAATCTGAATGCCCTGCTTACCTACAGTCACAATAAAGAAATAATGGCTGAGCAAAAAACACAATGCGGATAATATAAATGATATGAGAAATAAACGCTAGAAAATAGATAAGCAGAACTTACAAATAAACAATATCAAACAATATCAAATGCATACTAATGGCTGATCAGAAACTAAGATTAAGGATATCAAACCAAATAGTAATATACCGAGCTCAACACAACAAAAAACATATGATCAGGATGCTTACACAGAACGACGCCAATGTGTATCGACACATACATCACTAACTCGCACACATGTCACAGATAAATCTCTACTCTCCAACTGGCAACCAAATTAACAATTAATATATTCATACAAAATGAATATAGCTGAAGAGCAAGATATCCGATACATGGTAATCAAACTCAATCATATTCGCTAGAATCCATAAAGTCTTTCTCAAATGTCCAACCGCATCAAATAAAGCCTTAGTCACAACCTAAAAAATTCTCCATATTAAATTTACACATTAAAATAATAATTCTAAACTAACCCTAAATGTTTATTCATGCTTTAAAGAATCGATCACAATATGTAAAAGTTATAACACCAAATATGTCTAAATATTCTTAAAATCTCAGTCCACCAATATAGTTATATAATCCTCATCTTGAAAATAATTTTATAAATATGAAAATGCCATCAGAAAATACACTTTAATAGGTCTAATTTAGCCTCAAGAATAACTCAACTAGGATTTAAAATCATAAAGTTATAATATTTTAAAAATAAAAAAATCATTACAAAAAACCTGTTACAGTAGTTATCAAAAGCTCAGTTAAGACCAGTTTAATACCATAATTAATAAAAAGTTAAAACATAAAAATTATAGTAGACTCTTCAAGGATTCTGAAAATATAAAATTCATTCAGTTTCGATGAAGGATGGTTTAGAAAACGAATTTAAAAAATAGGTGACAGAATCTGTCAAAACAAAAGTTACAACAAAGACTAGTTTTACAAAACTTGAAATATAATAATTTATATTACATATTGAGAAATAACTCAAAGAACAAAAGTTTTAGAAAATATTAATATGTTTCAAAAAAAAGGTAAGAATCAAATAATTTGATGAAAGATAGAATTTTCTATGATATAAATAATTAAGTATATTAAAGCTCGTCAGTGAATATAGTATATACTGAAATCACTATTTTAGTCATATTTAGATGAGGAATTTCGAAAAACTTAAAACATGAAAGTTGTAGATAACTTCGAAAAACTTAAAACATGAAAGTTGTAGATAACTGAATAGCTTTTCACAAAATCAAGAATCGATCAAAGTGGAGTTATAATAGATTTTATACGAATTTTGAAATATGATTGAAAATTTCAAAGGATTAAAAATGAATTATGATTAAGCTAGGAAAGAGAACAGACACCATACTTATAATGATTTCCGCAATGCTTGTTGGAAAGTTTCCTAACCTTTCTTCTTTCTCTTCTCCATGGTCTCTCTCTCTCAGCCTCCTCTGCTTTCCCGATTCCTTTCTAAGCGTACAATTTCTTACCATAACCATAACCATAACCCTAATCCTAATATAAGTGTTTATTTTTAATTAATTAATTAATTTTAGTGTACTAATACGAAATTTTATAACCATTAAATAGAAGTGTTAGCGATCCTGGCTTTCTTAACGAGGGCATGAGTTTTAGATAAAACGCCCTAGGAACCTTAACTATCCTACAATAAGCAAACCTACTAGACATATACAAAATATCACAAGAAACATCCTGAGAAACAGAAGGACCATTCTTGAGTGTAATTAAGGATGAAACAAGAAAAAGAGTGGTGCAAATCAGAAGTAACTAGTCGAAACAATGCCTACGTAGAAAGAAGGCAAGACAGAAGAACGGACAAATGAACTCCTAAGTTGACTCAATGATCTACCCCCTTCCCGAACTAGAGGAAAGGGAGGTCATTAACAAATAAGTTAAACCTCAAAATGTATACAAAGTATTAATATCTAAAAATATTTGTAAATCCAAATCTCAAAATTTTAAATCATTGAATATCCTCAAATTGAATAACAAATGTGAACATTCTTACAAATCTCATACAGAATAAATTTAATACCAATTGGTTCCATAGATTCTTTCTTCGCAGAACCCAAATCTGAATGCCTTGTTTACCGTACCACCTCTAGCTGTGGACCTAGAATATAGAACAAGCCCAAATTTCCTTAATTTTCCACCAAACCTTCTTCATCTTCACCATCATCAGTACAAGGACTACGTGGGTTGTTGTCGAAAAAGATTATATTGGCAATTTGACATAAGGTGTCGATGGAATACTTTTGTCTAGTTG